>VZRZ01006846.1:1825670-1865027 GCA_013398175.1 Climacteris rufus | reverse complement strand
GTTGCGGCGGGTGTGAAAAACCCTTTTTTTTTTTTTTTTTTTTTTTTTTTAATAGTAGTCTTGCAAGCACCTGCATGGCTGTTTGTAGTATCAACTGCTTTGCACTGAGCACACACCCAAGGATCCAAATGAGTGTGGTTTTTTCCCTCCATTAACAGTTACCCTTCAGCACAGCTATAGGATGCAGTGAAGTGATCCTGCAGCAGCTCTGTAGCAGCTACTTGGCTGCATCTCTGTCCCAAGGGACTGGAGAAAGCCGACCCAGCAGCATCAGAGGGGTGACTGGTAGAGGATCTCATTCAGCAGTGCATTCTTCAGCCAGCTGTGCAGTCAGCTGAGCTTTGGCATTATGGACCTGCTGGAGCTGGAGAAGAGTCTGTCTCACATCTGTACCAATGTTGTATTTATTTTTAAATTAGGTTTCAATCTCTGCATACTTTCCTAGCTAAATATCCAAATGTTTTCTTCCTTGGGCTGCACTACTTGGCAGTTCTGTCTTCTTCTTCCTCACCCCACTCCAAAAGTGACACCCTGCAGGGAATTACTTATCTTGCAGCAAAGCCAGGATTTGTTGTGTTAAAGAATGTGTAATGTTTTTATGTAGTTTTAGCCACAAGCAAACACCCCTGTTCTTTGCTTGTGCTCAGTGGAAGTCATGACTGCTGCAGGGTGTCCATTGTAGCATAAAGCACTGGATTGTGAAAACCTGAGCACTGGTAGTATTCACTAGCATGTAGCAGTATGAAAGGTTCTGCTAATGCAAGAATTCATAATTTCTAAGGTCTCCAGTTACCTCTGAATTTTTGACTCTGATTTGAATATGTGTGGAGTATGTAATCCTGAGTTAGAGTGACTGGATTCTGCCTCTACACAGCAGTGATTCATTGGTAGCTATAGTGTAAGTACATATGGCTTAGATTGGAAAGTGTAAGAAATACAGTAGCAAAGTTGTACTTGCCATTGGCTTTCTTTATTCTGTCGTGGATGCTAAAGACCAGGATGAGCAGAAGTCCCTCTCCAAGCTGGAACAGCAAGTAGAGTAGTGGGAAGAAATCCAGGGGGCAATGATCTCTGGGGCGAAGGCGACCTTGAGGATGGCTGTGCAAAGCTGTATGTTCTGGCAGCCTGTTCCCATGCACACTGCCTGCATCTGGAGGAGGAAAAGTTAAATAGATTACAGATTTCAATCACTTTCAAACAACTCAAAAAGAACCCTCACACCTTGCTAGTGCATTTGCCTGTGGCAAAAAGCTGTTCTATCAGGAACAATACTGCAATCCCCACAAGGTTTTGTCTCGTGCTCCCTTTGGGCAGAGGCACATCATGTTAAAAACATGAACTTTGTTCTTAATGGTGTTGGAGGCCTCATGTCCATCTCTGGACTTTGCAGCTTTCTGCAGGGAAAGAACCTCCTTCTGAGATGGTAAGAAGAGCCCAAGATGCAAAGGTAAAAACAGGACTAGCAGGATTCCTGCCTGGTTTAGGTAAAATGAGAAAGGGAAGGAAGAGTGGGTTTTATATGCCAGGTTTTCATGTTAAATTCTTGGGGCTGCAGCTGAATGCACTGACTTGTTTGGGGTAGTAATCATCTGGGGAATAACTGTGTCACTTGGGGTTTGAGCCCTGTTGGTATTTGTTTGGGTGGGGTTTTTTTTTGGTTTTTTGGGTTTTTTTTGGTTTTTTTTTTTGTGCTATAAATTCTCTTCCCCCAACTTCATTACTGAGACAAGAAATTGGTAATGTGTTTAGCAGGTCACTAGCGATCTTAAGTCAAAACAATCCATCTATTTGTTCAGTGAACCTTCCATGATGATCAGATACCTGTGTCAAAAAAACCTGCTCAGCTATTCCTCTCCTCTCAGACAAGCCAAGCAGAGGTTAAAGTCATTTCTCACTCAAGGTGTGGGAGTTACTGCCTTGGGACCAGCTTGTACTGTGGTTGTATTCCTAGGTCCTGTTTTGTGTGACTGTGATTAATATTCTACGGAAGTACATCGCTATTGAAATGCATGTTTTCACCATTGCTCTGCAAAGCAGAGCTGCCATACCTCTGTGTTCCTGAGGACAGAGTGAGGGGAGGGAGGTGTGAAAGAACATACTGGTCCTTAAGCTTGAAGGCTGCAGAGACAACATAGCCCAGCAGGAAATCCAGTAAATGGCATTACAGCAGAAGATCCCAGGAGGGGTGGTGAGAAGATGACCATGATACAGCTTCCCACATTGGCCACAGACAGAACAATTATAGCAGCAGATGACAGTAGAAAGACAACCATCCCTGCCCAAAATAAAAGTGGTTAAGGTGTGGACAAGAGAGAAATCCCCAGCAAAATTTGCCTCAGCTTTTGGAAGTAGCTGTACTCAGTTCCCTCTCCATTATATGTGCAGCATATAGTCAGAGTGCATAAGTGCCTTTCATGGACATAAATGTTACAAGTAATCAACAAGAGACCATCCTGCAGTATTGCCTAGAGAGACATTACATAACCAAGTACCTTTCTGGTCTATATACAAAAGACTGGTCTTGCTGCACAAGCCACTTGTTTCTCAGGCACTGCCTCGAGTCTCTGCCCAGGTCCCTTTGTGGCTCTAGCCCAGCCCAAGCAGGTGCTGAGGAAACCACTCTACTCACAGGTAGAGCCTAGTGGAGCTCTTGAGTTAGACAATGGTCTACATGGTTGTCTGGATTTCTGTTTTGCTGTTTAAATGCCTAACGTACAAAGCAGTCAGGGACATGATTCCAGGCATAAGTGGGCACTTAGTAGTTTAGTGGATTCTGTTGGATAGGTATTTCTTTGACTTAAGCAGCAACTTTGTGATGTAACTTTTGCCTTGTGCTAGGCCTCTGAGAGCGGTGGGGTGACGTTCACTCGTTTTGGGATGGTTGTTTTTTGGTTGTTTTTTATCTGGGTGCTGCTTTGGTTACAGCAGTTGTTGGGGGCAGTGCCTATGAGGTTCATTAGTGCTAATGTAGCAAAAACCCCCAAAGTTAAAACTGAAGCAAAAAAAGGAGAACAAGGTAGGAAGTTGGCTACAAAATATATTCTTGGAAAAGATGGAGGACTTCTCTTTGGGCAAATATTTTAATGATTAAAGTGATGAAGTGGATGTCTTGAGCTCTATCCTCAACCCTTTCACTGATTTGTGGCACACCTTAAAGCAGGTAATATATCTGTGAGTCTATTTTTAAAAACTTCCTTTGCTTGAAAGGCAACTAGCAGAGGATGCTTCTTACCTTGGTGATAAAACCAGTGTACTGTGGTTTCTTCTCATTCAAGATGATGCCAATGGCACAGGGTATTAGCATCAGCACCAGGGAGGTGATTATTCATTTGTAAGGTACCTTGCCCTCCAAATCACCCTCATATAGTCCTCCTGAGTCAAGGCACAGTAGCAGTGGCATTAATCCAATTGCCAGGACTGTTGAACATGCAGTCATTACAATGCTGAGATAAAGAAAGGACGCCCCAGTAGAAGACCAATACTTTCTTTAAAATCGAATTTGCTAATTTGATTATTTGCCTGGACACATGATTTCAATGTAAGACTTTACCTTGCTTTTTCCCAGCTTGTCACTGGGATTTCTCCAACATCACTGTCAGGTTGCAGAAGGATGTGATATGAATGAAGAAGGGAGAAGATGACTCAGGTTTTATACAAGCTCAGAAAGGACCCTTGTCATGGGTACAGCTCAGAAATTCAGAACTGAGAGAAAAATTAATACTTTGTATTTTTGTGCTGGATCTTGTTTTATCACTAGGGTTTGTTGGAGAAAGGTGTTCTGCTCATCCAACATTTCTCACTGATGCAGCCTCTTCAGGCAGCATGATCAGTTTACACAGAACTGCATGGAGAGATACAGCATATATATGCTATATGTGCTGCTACATGGAGATGAAAAAGTGTTCCTGCACCCATGTCTTCAGGAACAGCAGGCCATACATGTCAGGAAGAGGAAGGTACAAAATCCAACTCTATTGTAAAATGGACAAATTTACTTATTGAGCAATATGGGTGCTTTAAAAATGTTTTAGACTTCGTGTTTCAGTCTTTGTCCAACTACTTGAGGCCTGCTAATGTTGATTAAACTGGCTTCTGAACCAGTCATATTACTAGATTGTCCTGGACAATGGACAGGTATGTAGCTTTCCTTACCTGAGGTCCATGTCTCCTCTCAGGGCCATGGGCAGCAGCCACAGATGAGGATGGCCAGGAATTCTGAGGCACCCAGCTGGAGGAGCTTGCCCAGTATGAATGCTGTCAAAGGCATGATGCTGTACTGAGCCATGATGGCAATTGCCACAGCTTTAGGTCTCCTGAGGTGAGTTGTGATCTTGGCTGTCTCCATCGTACCTCCCAGAGACACCATGATGATGAAGAGGACCACGATAACGATTGCATTCAGGGCTTTGTCCATCGCCTGCTGACCAAATGCAAACAGTGGTGCCACAGTGGTGGTCAGGGAGGTGCTGCTCTGCATGCAACCTGGGCTCCAAAGTTCTGGGCTCTCCAAAGCTCCTTGCTCTTGTTCATCCTGCTGAAGGGTTTAAAGGTACCTTCTTCTGTAAGTGGTTGGGAAGGTGAGGGAGGGATTGACCTAAAAGACCAAATAACATTTAATTAATGCAAGCAAAAAATGAGCTCTCTTTCAGGACACTGCTCTTACCCATCAGCAGCTGTTGAAACAGAAATCCAAGTTTAGAGCAATCAGCTGTGATCCCCATTCACTTCAGAAATATCCTGTGCAGTTTGTGTAGCTTCTGCTCTGGTCCCCCATCTCTTCCAGCATCCACCCTCACAATGAGAACAAAGACATAGCTGGTGAGAGCAGGAGCGAGACAGTTCAAAACTTGTAAAGATGGGCACTTAATACAAAGGAGAATGAAGCAGAACTCTCACTCACAAGATACTGCTGACACCAATTCTTGAAAACATGGTTATCCAGGGTACTTAACGTTTAATGAGGTTATAAAATACTTATTCTTCTGGCCATAAATCAATCTTTTTGAGGTCTAGGAAGAAACATCTTCCATGGATAAGTAATTTCTCTAGTAAACTCTTAAGGGTTTTCATAAGTCTTTTCCTGATGTAAATCTGATTCTGTCTAGACATACATCGGTTGTATAAAGGAATTAATTCTCTGAGCCTTACCGATACCAAAACATGTTCCCTTCTTAGCGTTGAGGGAAGGTTCTGTACGGTAGGAGCCTCAACTGACCTCTGCAGTGCAAGGCTGTGCACAATGGGCACGGCAGTGCTGCCTTGAGGACCTGGGGTATTCTGCACCGTGGTCCAGCTGGAGCTGCAGGCATCACCCAAGCAAAGCCAAACAGGCAGCTTTTACCCACCCCAGACTGCTGCCTACCGTGTGCCTTCGGTACAAGGCTGCACGGCACGCAGAGCATCAGTGCTCTGGTGTGCAGGGAGCAGGGCCTGGGCAGCTGGTGCTGGGGCAGGAAGAGGGACTGGAAAGGTGGTTGACCCTCCAGCTGCTGCAAGGGTGGCTGCTGCTCATCCTGCCACTGCTCCCTGTCCTTGGCTGTACAGAGGATGTGCTTCCCTACACCTGCCATGCTGGGGAATGGCACGTTGCCTGCCTTGTCCTCAGGTGCAATGCTCCCTGATCCCTCGGCAGGTTTTGCCTTCATTTAAGGCATTTATTGCCCTAAAATCGATCTGACTCATCCCCTAGGTCAAGGGAGGGACTCTAGAAACAGACAGAGCTGAGCACATTAAAGCAGAGCAAAATGGCTGCTGTTACCTTATGCTGGTGCATGTGGCTGCAGGAAGATCTGGCAGATCACCCACTGCTTCGTCCTTTTCTGGCTGAGCTTGGTGAGCGATAGTACTCTTCAGTCCTCCTGCTTCAAGAA
Organism: Climacteris rufus; assembly: GCA_013398175.1. Taxonomy (NCBI): domain Eukaryota; kingdom Metazoa; phylum Chordata; class Aves; order Passeriformes; family Climacteridae; genus Climacteris; species Climacteris rufus. The sequence continues at coordinate 1,859,157 of VZRZ01006846.1, read as the reverse complement.
AATCCCCCTTGGTAAAATCCTGTCCTCTGCTTGCAGGATACAAAGGCTGCCTCTAACAGAGCCTCACAGATAGGGAAGTTGTTGCTATATATAGTTATATATATATACAGGACTGGGGAAGGGATTTTAGCCAGGGAAATCTGCTGCACTATGGCTGAGCTCTAATTCCTTTGCTGAAGGGCATTATAATATTGCAGTAGCATGTCCATCACTCCTATTCATCTGGGAGCTCAGCAGACTCAGCCTTTCCAGCCCTATGGCTCTGGAAACACTGCTGGAGGCAGGCAGGAAAGTCCGTGCTGTTCTCTGTGTTCCTCCCCACTTGCTCCTGCTTTGCTTGGGAACTTTGTTTTCCAGGCTGGCAGCCAGGCCAGAAAAGCACCACCAGCAGCTTAGGAGGCCAGCATGGGCATCCCACATTGGGCAGAGAGGACAGTGCCTGCATCTCCTTGTGGCTCTGCACATCCATGACCATGGCTTCTCCTGCACCTTTGTGAGCACCACACCACCATTCACCATTCACCTGGGGACAAGGGTCCCTCCAGTGAATCACAGGTGATGCCTGGAGCCCCCTGTGCCCCTGTGGTGGCAGAGTACTGCCTGGGCTCATTGCTGGGCCCTGGCTGAGTAGGCGGGACGAGGTGGCCTGCAGCACTGTGTGCATTTCCATTTTCCTTGGGCATCTGCAAGACTTCCAGGCACAAGCAAGGGCTGCCCAAGTAGCACATGGGCAAAATCCGTAAGAATTAAGAGAAAATGCAGGAGCAAAGCCCACAGCAATTCCTTCCTTCTTTCTCTCCCTTTCTTCAGGTTTTGTTTTTTTTCCCCCTTGTGAATTCCCAGCCTTCCTAAGGAAATCCTTGTTTATCACTGTGTTTGCCTTTTAGCTGTGTGCTGAATTTTGTAAGAAATGCAAAAAGAGTCAAGACAAACAATTAAGTGGTTATAAAGTGTTGCTGCCTGGGCAGCACCCCTTCCCTCTCTAAACTCAGTGTAGCTCAGGTTTTTAAAATGACAGTGTTCTAATGCTCTCGACCTTTGTCTTTGCAGGGCTGTAGAAGAATGTTTCAGCTACCTCAATAATTAAAAAAAATGCCTGCTAGTTGTTCATTGTTCAAGCATTCCTGCCTGTTCCCAGTAGTCAGTGGAGGAAACGCCACAGGAGCCAAGGAAGAGACTGGATGAAGAAAGCAGACTAAATCAGGATCATTATTTCATCCTGGTTCATGCTTGGACATCCAGTTATTTCACATGGGCACAGAGCTGGGCATTTGCATTCACGTGTGGCCGAAGCTGCCGCTCCCTGCGGCGAGACCTGGGAGGTGGGATGGCTGCAGGGATGGCTGGAGGAAGGAGCATGTTCGTATTCCGGGGGGCAGTGGGCCTCCGTGGTGCACGGGCGTGCTGCTGGTACCCCGCCATGGGCTGCTGCTGCCCCAAGTCATCTACCTTGGTTCAGGATCATTTGCCTTGGAGAAGCCGTCTGTTTAATCCCTGGGAAAAGCAAGCCTTTCCCTTCCTTCGGCCGCTCCCTGGAAGGGCTCCGTTCCTAAACGCTAAGCGCGTAGATGTTCTTGCGATGCGGCCGGCTCCGGCTGGCCGAGGCGCAGGGCTGTGGCGGGGCCGCGGGAGGGCAGTGCTCGCCCGCCCAGCGCCCCGGTGCGCCCCAGCGCAGGCTCCGCCCCAGCGCCGCAGCCGGGCCGGGCCGGGCCGGGCCGCCCTCACCGCGCCGGGCACCGCACACGGACACGCGGGGTAACGTCCCAGGCGGCACCGGGTACTTAACAAGCCGGAGGTATTTCAAAAGAGAATAAGAAAATGTATGCAAGTTTGCAGGCGTCCTGCTGGAGCTCAAAATGAGCTGTGTTGTGGACTCTTTTTTGGTTTTTTAAAAGGAGTTAGTGCTTCATGCTTTCATAATGCAGCTTCATAAATTCATCTGAGAGATACAAAATGGCTTAGGTGCCCCTTTCTGTGGTGGGGAGCTGAAGCCCCGTTTCTTAGTTTTCAGCTGGGATAATAATTTATGTTTTTACAGCATTTAACATAACCTGAGCTCAGTCCAGTGCCCAAAGGCCCTGTTTCAGCAGATGTGCCCGACAGGAGCAGTGGTGCTTTATTTATGTCAGATTTCACACTGTTGGCCCACAATACAAGGCATGACTTTGACTTCTAGTGTCCAAAATTTGCTCAGGTAAAGTTTGCAAAAACAGTGAGAACTGTACAGTTATGTGTTTGACTAATCAGTTTGCTCATTTCTGTGTGATTTTGAGGCCATTTGCCCACCAGAGCCCTGCCCAGATGCGTGCACTTTGCTGGAGTGACTGTCAGGAGACGGAACACGGAGATATTCTGCAGAGACAATCATGGCTTGTCATGACTTGTTCCAGCTGTGGCTGAAGGCTTTGTCCCAGCTGGAGACCCAGGGTGGACTCGGCAATGTCAGCTGGAGCATGCTTCAGTTGCTCAGCAGTGAAAAAGAAGCTTGCTCTGATGCCTCTTCTCCGTGTTTATGAGGCTGTTTTAAATTCGCGTTTGCTGCCAGGTGGGCATTGTTTATAACTCAAGCAGTGTGGGAAGCTCTGGAGAAAGAAAAGCTGCTCCTGAGAGCATGAGGCACTTCAGTCATCATGACAAACATTTCTATGGTACCAGTACACTGAATCTTCCTCTGAATTTCTAGAGCAAGGTTTTCCACCAGCACTGGGAAGTACCAAATGGCCTTGATGGGTGTGAAGGGTCCTACCCCATCCTACCAGTGGTGTTACTACCCTAAGGAGTTTTAAGTTATTCCAGACAGAGAGCTCTGTTTCTGGAGAAGGATGATTTTTTTTTTTTATGGAAGACAAACACAGGTTGCCATGGATTTCTGGCTGCTGTGGCAGATTCTCTGTTTCCCTAAGGAACCCGTAGCAGTGGGCAGTGTGGTGAAATATGGGAAAGACTATTTTCCCTTGGGGGGAAGCAAGCTGCAAGCCTGGGGCAGAAACCCCTCTGCTGATGTGTTGAGGGAATCAGTGGGAGTACCCCATGTTCCTGGATGCAGAGGCTGTTTCTGTTTTTCCTACCTCTACCCACAGGAAGGGTGTCAGTGTGGTGCTGGAGAAGGTTCGCCTCAAGAGCAGATTTTTTATGAGGAAACTCTACAGAAGGAAGCATGTTCATGTCTGTGATGCTTATTTTTTTCTGTAGGAAGAAATATATTTTATTGTCCAGTGTACTTAGTTATTGACTATGTAATTAGTGTTTCTAGCTAATCTTGAATGTTTTATTTCTTTAGGGGCCAGATATAAAAGGCAGCTTCAGAAAAATTTGACAGCTTAAGTTTTCTTGCAACTTTGGTAAAATGCTGTCAGCAGAACAGCAGGACATTCCCTAAGCCTGTCTCCAATCTGTATAGCCTTGACTATCGCTCTTAGCTTCACAGGAGAAATGACCCTTGTCTACTGTTTCTTTGACCTTTGCAGGGTGATAACTATACAGAAAATGCTCTGTTCTCTCTGGGCCACTCTCTTGGGCATGAGCTTGGGAGATCTGGTCTGGGCAGCAGAAGGTTGCCCAGTCGCTTGCCTAAGTCCTTCTTCCTACAGAATGAATATGAAGATTTAATAAAGGAGATGGTTAGGAAAGTGGAAAGTAAGAAATAACATGTTCGGGAATAGCCAAGGATTAAAGAAAGAGTCCAAGACCCTTATGCAAACTGCTCTGGAGAACCAGGAAGTCTATGACAAGGTAGACTCATCACCATTTTTTTCCTCTCCTGCTAGTCCCCAAGCACCCCTATGAAAGGCAACCAAATTAACTTTATAAGTGAGAGAAATTTCCATGTCAAGGAGAACACATGGAAACTGCCACCAGAGTTAATCTTAGAAATGAGTCCCCAGGTGGCAGTGTGGGAGACCTCTAAAATAACAAGGAGAAAAAATCTCTTTTTTTGGAAAACAGAAAGCAGAAGCAATTTAAGTAATGTGATCCAAAACAGAGCTATGTTTAAGAGCATACCTGACCTTGTAGAGCCAAGCTGACCCTTAGGAGTTACAGGGCTAATAAGGAGGAAAATGGTGCTGCTACTGTGGAGCCCATGGCTTTGCTTGGTGTTTGTCTGCTCCTTCAGCATCCTGGCATGGCTGACTGCTGTGCCTGGAAATGACCTTGTCTCTCTTCTCTCTTACACTTGTGGTTACTCATGGACTTTGCAGGGAACCATAGATGATGCATATTAGGAGGTCAGACTTCTCTCTCTCTCTCTCCCAAAGGTGTTACGAGCTTCAAGAAGAGGACATGTTAGTTTGCTTAGCAGCAAAGAGCTCCTTGAGAGGCAGAAGTGGCTGTAGAAGCTACACTGCACTTTTTCATGAGGCTCAGGAACAAAAAAGCCATAGAGTGGATGGTTAGGGTTAGTCTAGATCTTGCTCCCTGCTGTCTTGCCATCATCTGTGTGGGAAAAGCAGTGGGAAAACTTTTGAAGGAATTTGAGCTTAATAGGAGATACACATAGCACGTTCTTGTTACAGAAGGGTTTTCTTCTAAGCCTTCTTACGTTTGCAGCATCCACAGAAAGGCTGGTGTGAAAACCTGGCTCCCATAGTCACTCACTGGGGTGTCCTGAGTGTGCCTGAGGGAGCACTGGTAGTGGGCATAGAGGACAGCAGGGATTCACAGGGCAGCACCATAGCTGAGGTGGGGCAACTAAGACCACATGCCAAGGGACGTTTGAAGCCTGAGTAGTCCTGGACTGCTGGCCAAACTCTTGTGATCGACAATCAATCAATGGAGAAAACCTAAGTAAGTATCTGTGTATACAGCAGCACCTGGACATGGTGATCTTTTCTCTGCAGGGTAAGCTTTGTGAGCCACAGCTCAGTGCTGTGGCTATGCCATTGCTTTATAGTTTGGATTTGTGTGGACATTTGCTCCTTTTGCACCCCACTTACTTTGTTCCTTTTTTCTTCAGTTTGTACTTGTTGTGATTGGATCCTGATTCCGTCTGAAGAGGCAGGATGTGCAGAAGAGTTTATGGGGAAGAGAGCTGGACCTGTTTCCTTGTTTAGCTTCCTGCCATAGGACACAGGCAAGCCAAGTTGTGCCTCTCTTCCACCATCCTGCTAAAGCCCTGTTACCTCCTGCCTGAACTGAGCTGTTGGCTCTTTCTGCATTGGTGCAGATGTGCCACAGAAATTTCAAGAGGACTGTTGAAAAACCTTTCCTAATTTTTGTACTTTACCCATCTGCCACCTTTGGCAGCTCCTTAGGCCTGCATGGGCTGAGATATTGGGTGTCTGGATCCCAGTTCAGGAGCCAAACATATTCCTGGTCCTCATGAATGTTTTGCTGAGTTTCTGGGCTGGTGGAAATCTCATGTATTAGGCACTGTTGTGTTATTAGTATTCCTGTGGTCAGCCCTGTGCTTGGGGCTTGTCCAGGCACCCAGGCAATAGCAAGCCAAACCCAGCAGTGCAGTGCTTTTGTCTTGCTTTAATTAGAGTAGGACACAGTTATTAGCAGCATGCTTTTGTTTCCATTTGTTCCTTCTGACAGCAACCAAAGGAAGCCATTATCTCTACAAGAGGATGTTTCAGCAAGTGTTATGGTAAATAAAGCTAACAGGATCAGTGCAAAAGAGAGGATCACATTCTCTTAAGGACAGCAATCGATAATCAGGTTGTTACATGCCAAATCCTTTCAAGAGGCATGATAGCGAGTTCACACTCAGATCAGCCTTTAATCTTGGAGGATCACTGACCTCTTTACTGGCTGATATATTTCCCACAGTCTGTCTGCCCTGTAACACAGGTCTCCCTGTAAGACACGTGGCTGTCCTTTAAGCACCTTTGGACACAAAGAAAATAAGTTGATGGCACCCACCTGCACCTTTTGGCCAATACATTTCTGTATGGATCAGGCAGAAGATGCAAGATCAGGTCTGGGTTTGACACTGGATAGTGTTTCACAGCCTTCCCTGCTCCCTCAACAGTAGCAACCCTGAGCAAACAATATGGTCCTGAAAATTGTGTGCTACTCTGGTCCCGTAAGCGAGGGACAGCAGACTCGGTTTTAACTTTTCTGTAGCACTTGGCTGCAAGTAACATTATTGTTGGACTGAAGACCTGTTCTTCATACTGGCAAATAAGGTACTTAAGCAACATGATGTTTGCTAAAATGGCAAAACATTTTCTTACAGTTTTTTTGTTCAACTCTGAAGAAAAATGATGAGATGTATACTGCAGGGTGTTCATTCTTGAGATCTTCATTGTTTCCTATACTCTACATTTTAGTGTCTTTTGAATTTTGCTGTTTGCCCCAAAGCTGTGGGCATTAGGTGAGTTCCTCAATTTAGTTTTATAAAAAAAACGGCGTTTGTAGCCAAGAAAAGAAGAGAAAAGTTTGGAAATGTGAGCATAAACTTCAGGAAACCAGAGTGCTAATAGGAAAAGCTCGAATGTTTATAATATTCTTTAAAAAACAGAACAAAACCCCTTGCAATTTTAAAGCTGTGATTCTCTGGAGCCTGATGCATAATTTTTGAGTATGTGGGGTTGGCAGTGCTGGAACGGATGCTTTTCTCTGCCCAGATCATATTTTTCTGCTGGGAATTTTAGTTACCAGCTTTAACTGTTTGTGCACCTTTTCCTTGGCTGTCATCTCCTGCAGCTGATGTGCCTCCCCCAGCTCTGGGGCCATGGAAAGGCAGCCAGAGGCGGTGACAGTGGTCAGGATTGCCCCAGTGGCAGAGGCTGAGCTGCCCTGCTTGGTTGTGTCTGGCCACATCCTTCAGACCTGCTGGGCAGCAAAGCCTCTCCAAGGTCCTGCAGCCCACTGTCCTGGTGGGGAAGGTCCAGGGAGCTCACCAGGGGCAGCAGCACCCCTTGTTCCCTGCTCAGTGGCAGCCAGGGAGTGCAAACAGCTTGGCTTGGAGGATTGTCTCCAGCCTGCAAAGCTTCCTGTAGGGATGTGATCTTCCCCGAGGACTCTTTCCTGAAGTGCAGGGGCTCTTTACTCCAGGGGCTTGTTTGCATGGCTGCTGACTCCTGCCAACGGAGCCCCAGCGTGACCCTGCTCTCAACAGGGCACAGAAAGGCAGGGTGCCTTCCCCGAAATCCAGCAGGGACGCAGCAACACCGCTGGGCTCTTCCCCCTGCTGCTCCCTTCCCAAGCCACCCTCCCTTGGGCACTGCTCTTTCATATTTTTAGAAAGCACAGTTGATGTTTTTCAACGCTGGCTTTGCACGTCAGCAGCCATTGCACAATGAGCTCTCAGGGGCCATTTATTTCACAAGCAAGGGTCCTACCCTTCGACAGTGTTTTTCGCCACCTCCTCAAGAGCACTCTGGGCTCTGGTTGCTTCAAAATGGCAGCTGCTGTTCAGTGTCCCATGCCCTGCTTGAAACCAGGCCTCCCCCAGACATGTTTTAATAGCTCTTCTCTGTGATCTGCTTTTCCCCACATGCTTTCAGGGGGAGTGGGGAAGGAAGGGCTCATGCCTATTTTAGGGACCAATGCATGAACATGCTGCAAGCAGCCCCTTTCCCTGCCTCCTAGCTTTTTGAAGTAGTCCTAATTTAATTCAGCATGAGTCCCTTGCAGAACTGAAGTGTCTGGAGGATGACCATGCTCACTAATCAAAGGTCTGTGCTGCATAGGCACAGCCCAGCCCATCCTTTGCAGAATAATGCCTGCAGTAGGGAAGTTATGCTTTGGCCTGCTTAATCAAAGATTTGAATGTATAAAAAATAAAATATCAGCCCTCTGGATAGAGGAGGGCAACAATGAGCAGGGCTTTGTTTTACAGGATGACCATGGAAATTGGAGGAGCCATTTATCACGTTTGGTCAGAGAACTGGCAAGATGAATAGAAAACTTCAGAGGCTACAGGCTGGCTGGGCAAAGTCTGGGTCTCCTCCCTCCCTGCATGGGTTTGGGGACTCTGTGTGTTAATGTGGTGCACCCATATTAACATTGTATATCCATAATTTCCCACAAAAATATCTTATTACAGAGATCTTGTTTCTCCACTCCCCTATTGTAAGCACCTGTGGGTTGTGTGGATCCTGTGGAACCATCCTTAGCTAACCCGTGCCATGTTCAACTAAACTTTCAGGGCTCTGAGTGTTTTCACATTTTCCTAGCTGGGCTGAGCACTCTGCCAAATTGTCAGCCTGATGCTACCCATGCTGATTTATGTTCCCTGAGAAATGCAATCGTAACTATTTCAATTACAAGAGACTTCAAAACTATAAGTGTTTCCAATGTTGTGAAGAATGCCCCAGTCTGGGACTGCAATGACCCTACCTCTGTAAAATTTGCCCATTATATTTTCCCGAATTTGCCTGCGTCTGATGCTTCAGCTGGAATGGTGTATTCCATTCCATATGTACTTCCAGCATGTGCACATGTGCATGGCACACTATCTGCTTACCCTGACGTGGTGCCCACACTTCCAGACTATACCAGAACTCCTTTCTCCCTTGGCAAACAGCTCTTTTGGTTTGTCCTGTTCCTCCCTGTATTTGCTCATCCACTTTGAAAATAAGCTCCCTATAACCCAGGATATTATTGGTGCTTGTTTTGGGCTTGTTCAGGTCCTTGCTAGCAAAGAGGGCACAATTCTTGCATGGTTCTTAGGACAATGTGCTTTATTTCAGGCACAAGCAAACCCATCATGCTTAGCATGTGCAAGTGGCTGTGCAGCACTGCATTCACCTACAGAGGTATATAAAGGGTAATGATAATGTTGCCCAGAAGGCTAACACATCAAAGGCCAAGCTGCAGTTAAAATGTATTATGAGCTGTTGGCAGTGATTGTGGGGGGTATTCGCGTGTTGCTGACTTGGATGGCCCGAGTAAATGAAAACCCTCTGGATTAATTGGTACACCAAAGAGATTTGGAGGAAAATAGAGGCTGATGGAAAATGACAAACAAGGGAAAACACAGATAGCTGGGTGTGGTGACCTGTTGTGGGGCACTGCTGATTAACTTGCAGCTCCCTACTGTGCCCTGGGAAGCCAAGCAGAGCTGGGGGTGCCTCACCAGCAGCTCGCCCAGTGCTTTGGTGGGAGCAGAGTGAGCCCCACAGGCAGCATCTGCAGCGCTGCTATTTCAGCACAGCCAAGTGGGTAGTTAGAGGTGAGACTTACCAGGTGTCTTGTGACACCTGGACACCACGGGACAAGAGTTTAATTACTTTTAATGATGTGAAGTGCTGGGGGAGGGAGAGGAAACTGTGTGGTGCCTGGTGTCACAGAGCAACTGAAGCTGGGATTTGCACAGAGGCTGCTGGCTGAAATAGATGACAACCAACATGGAGAATATTGAATGATACAATCCCATCTTTAACTAGGATACCTTTATTCCAACTACTATTTTGTGGTTTATTATTAATGCTTCAATTTTACATAAATGGCATCCAACCTAGGTATTACACTGGCAATCATACAAACTCCAATTGTACCAGCTCACTCACATGCTAATTTAGCAGCTGGAGCAGGAGGACTCAACACAGCACCAGGTAAGTCACGCCCTTGCAGACCACCTGTCTGGTGGTTGGGGCAGGGTACACGTGCAGAAGACAGCGAGCAAGTGGTCTGAACTGGGGGGTCTTTCATATATCTACACTGGGGCTGCAAAAGAGGGTCCTTGTCTTTCTGATCAGCAGCTGTGTTCACCAACAGGTTTCTAAAAGAGGTGTGCCAAAGCCAACCTGCCACAACTTGTGCAGGTATCAGTGATCTCTCATCTGGACATCACAGGGTTCATCCTGTCGAGCACTTCCTCTGTCTTGTCATGGTCTTAGCTGCTCCTTGCTGACTCTGGTAGAGACACTTCTCGACTGCTGGTCTTGACTAGACACCTCCCTGTTTGGGTGATTGTCCCTTGTTGTAGCAGTTCCTCCTGCACTCAGGAGTTTGTTTCATTCCTGTACTCAACTCCACACTTTGAATATTTCTCTCTTGCAGACTTGAGGAATCCTTATTATAGGAAGTAAAGCACAAAAGGTGATATGCTTCTGGTCACCTGGTGATTTACAAGGTCTCTTTCTTCTCTCATTATCCTTTCAGTGCATGGAAGAGGGGAAGGAAGAGGCTGCTCTAACTGGCAGGTTCTCCCAACCATGTGTCCTTCTGGCAGCTATGTGGGTGTGATGGGGATTGAAGGTAAAACAATGCAATTCCAGAGGGGCCTTTCTCTGTCCTTTTCCTGAATATAGTTATAGAAAAATAGTTGAGTAAAGCTGGCAGAAAGACAGAGAAGGAAAGCATGTTGCTGTATGCACAGGTAGGATTGCTCATCTCCCCAAGACCTTGACCCAAGTCTGTCAGGCCCCCTTCTTGTCTCTCAGCTCATTGTCACAGATTATTTAAAGCATGGCCCAGCTCTGCAGCCTCTGTCACTACCATCCCACTGTCCTTCTGCTGGCAATCTCCTTTTCTGTAGGTGTCACAGGAAAACCTTGTCTTCTGCTTGTGCCTCGGGGCACTGTAGCAAGGTGGGAGAAGCAGCAGTCTTCTGCATGTCTTTAATATAGTGAAGCCGTAAGAATGAGCATCACCAGCTTATTTCTGATGTATTTCTGAAAAATTCCTTGCTTCTCCCATAAATCCAAGACGTGTAAAGAATCTGTTTTCAGCGTCAGAGCTAAAGACAAGCATCAATTTAAAAATCTATTTTTAAAGCAAATTGCATTGTAATTTATAATGTTAATCTGAAGTTTTTGTAGTGCTCTCATCCTTGGAAAAAAGAGAACACTTCATTTTTTTGGTGACTAATGATGGAGTGTTTTCTAAAGGTGACTGAGCATAGCACAAAGAGTCCTAAATATATTTATTAGCTGATTAAACATAATTAATTGAATCTGGTTGCTAATGGCTATGACTTTGCAAGTGAAAAGCACTTTTGGTTAGCTAGACAGTTTCTTATCAAAGAATAAAAATCCAACATTAAAACATAGCAGCTTACTGAATAATTGTGTTATTTGTCAGACAGGCAGAAGTATCATCACTGAAGTGCTCCCTGAGTGCCAAATTGGGTAATATACATAATTAGGCCCCATTTGATTAGATATGTGCCCATGGTAACAGCCACACTCAAGATCCACATATTAGTACAGTCTTGAAAGAATCTTCATGGGGAATGATGGCAACACAGCACATTTGAAGCTGCACTGAGGAAACTTTTGGAACATAACCTACCCACCAATTTTCTCTGTTCCTGTGGTTATGCTTTATTTATCTTATTATCTTCTATTTTTGAAACAATGCATGCCTTGGTTCTCAAAGGTGATATACTGCTTCCGTGAAGTGTCAGTACACTTTTATCCCTACGAGGAAGATCTCTTACTCATCTGCATCACATTTTAAAGCCTAAAACCTTCCTATATTTAGGGATGAAACCCCGCAATTGGCAAGGCTGCTGCAAGCTGTTTCTAGGAGGTGGCAATGATCATCACCTGGAAGGCAGCCCATCTCAGATCCACTCTCCTCCTGCAGCCCAGGACAGCTCTGTGATGGATAAGGTCTTCTGGCTGTTCTTTTAGGCTTTTGCAGAAGCTTTGTGAAGAAACTGCAAGATCTCAGCAAGAAACTGATTTTGCAATCAGATACAAGCCTCGGAGAGCCTGCAAGCCCTGAGCTACTGCCAACCCACAGGGAATGAGTCCAGAGGGTACTGTTTGGGCAACAGTGGAACCCAAGAGAGTGTTTAGCTGTAGATGCAATATGAATTGTTCCTGCAGTTTATTTTTACATGCTTAGAGGGTGAATGAGTTTGGAAGTATTGGAGAGAATCAGAGAATTAGAAGAATGAATTATTACTATGCATTATTTACTCAAAATGAGAGAAATGCATCTCCTGGTGCAACACTGTATGTCTGTGGATGATAAACAGTGCTGCTTTTGCAGAAATGCCAGCTGGGAAATATTTAAAAGAAGCTTTTTTCCCCTTAGTAAGGAAGAGACCAAGATATAGAAAATTCCCCCAGATGAAGGTACCGGGGAAAGACGGGTCTGTGGCAGTGAAACCTAGGCAATGGGTGGTGAGAGTCTGGCAGGAGAGGAGGTTGGAGCCTCTGTCCTGGCCAGTTTGGTCTAGAGGGCTAAGGTGTACATGGCTAATCTGGTCATGTCACGTATCCCACCAGTGCAAGAGAGCCAGTGTACCCCTTACAGTGTCCTCACCTTATGGCAAATAAGATAGGACCTGGCATCAGGAGACTCTGTTTAGATACATGATGGAGAGGAAGTCAACACTGCAAGACTGTGAACAACAAACGTATGAAGATGTTTTAGAATGTCTTTTAGCTTTTTGGAAGAAGAAGGCTATCCTAAGCAAATGGGAACAGAACAGCTAAAAAGCTTTGGCAGGGAGAGAGGGAGCACAGGGGAAGATATTATTCCCTGGTTTAGCTGTTACTTGGCACAGAGAATGGGGGCACTTTCTCCAAGGGCCTAGTGACACAGCTAGCAGTATTTGTAGCCTTCAGCTGGACAGCAAGAACACTGTAGTAGTGTCCATACAAAGTCATCAAACTGCTACTGGATGCAGTGTTAGGATTACACTTACTGAGGTGAAAATAGATACATGGATCCACCTTGGGCATGCAGTGCATGATTAGGAGCACATCACCTTTCTCCATATTAGCATGTTCTTAACTCTGCTCAGAGAAGAGGATCCTCAGCAATATAAATTAACATCATTGGCCAAATTATACTGAAGTTGTGAAATTCCTACACCCTTCCCTCTTTTCTTTAACTAAGTGCTGTTTTTAACACTGGTTCCCAAAACAGGAGATTACTTAAACCAGTTTCTTGTTATTCACATCAGCACCAAACTATGAGGTCTGAAATGAGTCAGACCAAACCCAGGGTCCGCCCTGGGTGAGAGCAGGAGGACTCTAAACTGGGTTGTGTTTGAACCCTGTGGTGATGGTAGTGATGGCTGTGCCAGCCCTAAACTCCCTGTTTTTAAGGTATGTTGTGGACAGCCACCACCTCTGTTTGACAGCATAGTTGTACTGGGTATTCTCAGGCACATGGGACCTCCTACAGACTGAAGGGCATTCTCTGGTCGTGGGGCTGGAGGCCTGGCAGCTCTGTGGTGGTGAAACCAGCCCACAGAGAGTCCCAGGCATGCCACTGAAAGGCACAATGGATGTGCTGTGTGTGTGAGTGACAATGTTCCCATACACATGCATGTATAGGCAGTATTGGTCCCTCCTGTGATAAATGGCTCTAAGTAGAGCTTTGTGAAATTTTGAATTTCTGTTTTCCAGAACAGAACAAACTGGGGCAAAAAAATAGGAAAAATTGTTTCCTGGAATTAAAACAGTCATGTTCAGAAATGTTTCCGTGTTCTGTTTTGACATTTTTTGGATCAAAGTGAAGCATTTTGACATTTCTGAGGTAGGAATGTTTTGTTTCAATTTGTTGAACTGACGTGAAATGTTTAGTTTCAAGTCTGCTTAACATTAAAGTGGGCAGTGCCTTTCCTTGGGTTTGGGTCCCATTCTCTCCTCTGGGCTGTGCTCCCTGGGAGCTCTGCCTGGCTCCCATAAAGCTTGGGCAAGGTCCATGTTGTTCTCAGTGAGTGCTGAGCCACAAGCTCCATGCACAGGAAAAAAGAGAGGCCTTTTCGGGAAAGTTCATTTCAATGCTGAACTCAATTGAAATGAAAAATTTTGTGGCAGTTGAAGCAAAATGCTCTGTTCCAGTTCACCTCCACAAAACATCATTTCTTGTCAGCAGCATCCCTGTCTTCCCATAGGCATTTTTTGTGTTGCAGAAGCTGTTTTCTGATTAAAAAAGATCTCCCAGTGAGTACCCGCAGAGGTGCTGATGTGATCTACACCGAGAAGCTCCTCAAGGTTTGCAAACTGGACCCCTGGCCTGCGCAGCAGAGCTGCCCTTTGGTGTCGGTTGAGCAGATTTCCCGACAAGCTTAAGACCCTGCAGATCCCCATTTGCCTGCCTGGGGGCTGGCTGGGGCCAGGACAGCCTTTGGCTGGGCTGTCCCCAAGGGAGGTGAGGGGGCTGCAATAGGGACAGGAGTTTCTCCTGGGAATTGAGCAGACTCTGCTCTTTTCTGCAGGTGGCTCTAGGGTCTTTGTGGGATTTCTGAAGAAATTTATGTAAAAGTCAATTCAGAAGTTACTCTGGTTCATTCTCAGCAGCTCTGTGTAGGACAGGCAGGTCCTACTACTACTGTGAGGGATAATTGAAGTCCTTGCCCTCCCCCTTTCCTGGGCAACAGCTTCAAAAGAGCTCTGATTTTGCTCACCAATCAAGCAATCTCATTTGCAAAACAACTGCAAGGGCCCTGCAAAAGCAGAAGGACAGCTCCTTTGTTAAATAGTGCCTTTTGGTGACACAAAGGAACCATAAAGGTGATGGAGCTGCAGCCTGGACAGCCGCGTTTCCTGGACTGTGCAGGCTGGCCTCCCTCCCCCTCCCAGCTGTAATTTCAGACCCCAAGTCTAAGGATTATTCAAGGCTCAAGCCCAGGGAGAACAAGGTGCACTGCAACTATTCTTAGCTCCAAAAATTATTCCTAGCTTTGCTTTGAAATCTGAACCAGGGTTAATTTCTCTCTCCCTTCCCCCCATCTGTTTCCTCTCCTCTTTCATGTACCTATTTGCATAGACTGTCATCGTAAGAATTTCCATTAAAATTGAAAGCCTCCTTCCTGCATGTCACCTCTGGCAGCCCCCTTCCGCTTGCCCTGAGTGACTTTTGGAGGGCTGGAGAGCAAAGGTCCCGTGCTAGCATCGCCTCCCGAGCCCTGCATTCCCCCTGCCCTCAGACCTGCTCCTCCGTTGCTATAGGAACATCCATCAACTTGGAAGTGCCAGAGAAAAAGAACAGAGGGTTATCTTAATTATTTAATGATTGATTAATATATGTTTATAGAGCATTCCAAAACAGTGCATAATTTTGTGAATTGTTTATTAACTGGGCAAGCAGTGTAATTTGCTGAACATCCTCCACTCTCATTGTTTCAATGGCAGGAAAGGCTGGTAGGCAGCTGCAAGGTTTTTTAACAGTTATATTACTAAGAGTACTGCTTCAGGAAAATAAATGAGAGCCTTCACTACAAGTTTTCATATACAGGGCTGCTCTGAACACCTGCCACTGAGATTACTCAAACACCTCCATTATAAGGACCTATGTTCAACTGTTCTTTGGCAAAATTTACCCACCTGGAAAGAAGGATTGGACTTACTTCTCCTTGAGGCTGAATAAAAAGAGGAGGCAGAGAGTGCTTGCAGCTGGTGGTGAAGCATGGCTGGCTGGTATAGGAGACTCTTGCCTCAGCTGCTCCATTCTGGTGAGTGATGGTGTTTTCGTCAGGAGGCCTTTTGATAAAATTTGTGTGCTCTGTGTCTGTAGTATCAGGTTGGAAGGACTGTGTAAGCAGTCTCTGTTGGCTGGGTGAGAAAAGGTGGAAGGAGGAGCATGGTGCTGGTGTTGTGGTGTGCTGCCTTGTGCCCAAGTCCAGTTGAGAATGTCAGATAGACTGATACCTGTTGACTGTGCTGGTGATAAATCCTGAGCTCTACCCAGTCTGACCCAGGTAACCTGCTGAAGCCAGCCTGACTCTCCTCTCTCCAGCCTCCAGGACCTTCTTTGGGTCTCACTTTCTCTGATGCCTGATAACAAGCTGCAACTATCCCACAGTGGGATGCAAGGTAAAGGGAGACTGGTCACCAGAAAAGCTGTGTCACTAAGCCTGGGAGAGTCTGGGACATGCAACACACACTGCCATGCACGCTTGAGAACTAAGACTTTCAGTCAGAATGGCTTTGGTATGAGCTGTCATGCACCTTGGAGACCTGTAGGGCTGGCCTGTCCTCGGTGTCAGGCCTGACAGTCCTTGTAGGTGCAGGAGGATGACGCAATAGAACACAGGCAGCTGATGAAAGCTGGTGCTCCCTGCCTGACTCAGCCCATCTCCTGACCTGAGTAAGGCCTGCAAGATCAGGGCTGCTGTGGTGGAGAATGACTGGGAGAATAATAATTTTACCTGGTGCTCTTGGGCGCCTGTTTTACCCAGGTGCTTGGTATGAAGCGCTGAAAACCTGTGATGCTGTGGGATGGGTGTTGATCAGGTGTGTGATGTGTACAGCCTCCTAGCTTTTACAAGGAAGCACAGAATGAATAAGGAGACTTGCAAAACTAAACAGATTTGCCCTGCATTCACATTGGTATTTAGGAGGTATCAAAACCTTGTTAATTTTAAGGACTCTTGGACTGCTCAGCCCCTGTGAATCTATCTTCTGTAGAGCAATCATCCTGTGAAGATGCTTTTACATGTGGCAGCCACCCTTCAGGTTTGTTTATGGTGTTTAATTATGGATTGCTGCAGAAAAGTCTCTGCTCCACCTGAAGAAAGCAGTAGCAGTATTAGGTTGTTATTTTGTAGTAGTTCAGCACTAGAGGGGGATGCAACACATGCTTTACATCCAGCACATTGCTTATGTGCATGCAACAATATTTTACAGTGGTGTTTATGAGGAGGCTGTTTCTTTAATTGCCAACATAAAGATTTTTGTCTTGCAGGGGCAATTTTCTTGCATAGGATAAAAATCAGAGAGGCTGCTATTTGCCAAGCCTTAAAAGACTGTGCTTGTAGTCAATTAATTTTGTTATGTTTCATGTGTGTCTTGGATGTTGGGGCCTCAGAACTCCAGGCTATTCTCAGGTCTCTTTTCTTTTTCTTTTTTTTTTGGTGTGTTTGTGTGTGTCTGACATGAGCAAACAGAGGCTGCTCTTCAGCTTGGCTGTAGCTTTAATCCAGGCTGCTGGTTGGAAGGGTCTGAGCTCTGCCCTTCTTACCAAGGGGACACTTCATGTGCTGTGCTCTGGGGCTGCAGCCTGATTGTGGTAACGGGTCCTGCAAGTGTCTGAAGAAAGATGTAAAACCAAACCCACCTAACTCCATTTGCTCAGAAAGCTGTATGTTTCTGTTCTCAGAAAAAAATGGCTCTTTGACTTTGAAGACATCCTAGTAATAAAAACCAGTTGTCCACTCCATGCGTGAGCAAAACACTTGGCATAAAGAGCTGCTGCCTTGAGGTTTTGCAGAAGCTGGTCAAATTCCTGTCTTCTTCTCTTGTTTTCCTTCCCATCTCCAGTAAGCAGTTCTCACTCCATGTTTTACCCAACAGTGCAGGAGTGTGCCAGTGTGAGGAGGTGACTTGCTAGCCTGTTAGCCCAGGGAATTTCTCTTGGTGCTTTTGGGTATGACATTTTGGAAGAAGAGCAGCCTGGCTGGTGTATGTTATGTATATGCACAAGCATGCCTGTAGTAGAAGGTGAGAATGTCACTTGCTGAAGAAAATCTGAATTCAGGCCAGTGAGTAAAGACTCACGGATCCAAATTTTGCCAGTTTGCTCTATGGGAGATCTTCATGTGTGTCCTTGTGGCCTCCTTCCTCTCTCCTGCTTGTACCCTGGAATTGCATGTGGCTGCGGTTCCCACCTCGCACTGAGGGAAATGTCGTCTGGCCAGAAAAGATGTCCCCATTCACATTTCCACATAGAAACTTTTCTTTCCCTACTTTTAGTGCCTGTAATTACCTCTTTACTCCAGTGCCAGCAATGTTCCATCAGGCATCGTTATTAATGGAGAGAAAAGAGAAGGGAAGGGAGGGAGAGAAAGAGAGTGCCACAAAACTTAATTTAATCGCAGCACCCCATGCTCAATTTAACAGACACAACAGCTCAGAATGGGGTCCCTGTGCAACGGGAGGGCAGGCAGTGGAGCGTCCCTGGAAAGAATTAATTGTGGATGACAATGTGTAAACAGTGCAGATGAATAGGGCATGCAGGTGTGAGGCACCGGGGCCATCCCGGGGACTTTTTCACACGAATTTCAGCTCCTTCACTGCTGACCTGCTCCCGAAAACGTGATTAGTGTCGGCGTTGGGAAACCATTCAGGGTGTCAGGATTTGGCACATATTAACTAGCCCTGGGGGAGAGGGGAGGGAGCGCATGGGGGCTATGAAAGGAGGAAGTCTGGCGGACAAGGGGATTGTTAAAGGGCCAGAAAATCCTCATTGCTCTGAGGTGCCCTCGCTGCTTGGAGGGAAATGGAAGGGAGCCGAAGCAGAATAGAACTCCAAGGCACTCCAGCTCTTACTGAGCTAGAAAACAAGGCAATGCATCATGAAATATTTTCTTTTGAGTGTCTGTCATAAATATTAGTGATGCTTGTATTAATGACTTTTTCTTGGCTGTGGCTTTCCCAGTTCTAGACATGTCAGCATGTCAGTCAAAAGTAGCAGGATAGTTAATGACACAATAGTACTGAGAACAGGAGTGATCTCCTGGGTATCATATGGAGGTTATTCACCATGCAAAAATCCCGCTTCATCAATATGTACTCTAATATGTACAGTGATACAGACAGGGGGTTGTGTAAAGGGCCCAAGTTGCCAAGCATGAGGTTAGATGCTCTTAAATTATGGTCCCTGTGCCAGCCTGTGCCTCTGCATCCAAACAGGGGAGTTAGGTGAAGAGAGTACACAAGGTTATCTTTTCCCACTCCTAAGAATGATGCAACGGGAAGGACAGAACTGGATGAGGACTACTGTGAATACCAGTGTCTCAGCTGGACTCTGTTGTGCTCTTTTTTCCTTGCTGGGAATCCTTTCCCTGCCTGTCTTGTGACTTGGGCAGCATGGCAGGGGTGGTGTGTAGGTGGCTGCTGAGATTCTCAGCCTTGTACTCCCTAGACCACTGCAGCCCAAAGTCTTGGGCCTCATGTAATATAAAGAAATAAAAGTTATTCTAACTGTAGAAATACCTGTGGATGTGAAGGTGAAGTTGGATTCTTGCTGTCCTGGTGATGAAAAAGGGGATTGCCATTGGTGCTGGTTTGGCAGTGCATGCATCTGTGTGGGAGGCAGGGTGGATCAGCCCCTTCCTAGGTTGTTTTGGCTTGGAGAGATGGAATAGGTGGTGAAGGGCGGGGAGGACATGAAATATCATCACAAAAATCATGAAGGCTGGTGTGTGCAGTAGAAGTCCTATCTCAAATGCAAAATTGCACTTAGTTGGTGCTGGAAAATTAGCTACTTATTTTGCTCAATAACTCATGCTTACATGACAGACTAGTTCAGCATCCTTTCAAGAAAACTGGTGGTGGCTATTGCTGCTTTTTCAGGCATATTGTGGGGCTGAGGTTACACAGGGATTTTCTGCACTTAGGCAGTGGAAGTTATGCCTTTGGTCCTGACTGCGGCAATTGTAGATTATTTCTCTGGTAAATCACAGCAAAAATGATGATCAATGCTACTAGAATTTCTTCCTCCATTTGGTTTGCCTCCCCACCAAATGTTCTTGCCTCCCAGCACCAAGATATCCGCCCTCTTAGACTGCAGCTGTCCTTGGGAAACCCTGTGCTGAAAGGACTTTCTTCATATGAACTGTACAAAGTAGTTCTTTTAAACAACATCAGAAATAAGGTAATTCTCTAATGGCTGTTCTTGCCAAGGTGAATATGATACTTTTAGCCTTGTTGCCCCAGACAAATTCCAAGATACTGGCTTTCTGTGGTTTCCAGGAAGGGGTATTGCATTTGCTGCAGTAGGACTGTTTCTCAGGGCCAACTGCTGCTTATGTTTTTAAGTTCCTTTTTTTTTGTTTGTTTGTGTTTGAGTTTTTTTTTTTCCTAAGATCATTATTTTGAGAGATATTTGCTCATCTTTCTAATTTTGCTTTTCATTGAGGAAGAATGATGAGCTAGAAATCTCACCAGTTACAACTAGTAATTTACCCTCTGGAAGGGAGAGGGTTGCAGGAGCTAAAGAGATCAGCTCCAGAGACACCTGATCTAGGAGCTAATGCAGGACTGTCTTCAGGCAAGGTCTCTGTATCCTACATATCAGTTAACTGGAGCCTAACTGATACACCTAACTACACGAAGACTGGTTTCTCAGAAAGGTTGTAATACTTAATCAGCTGAGGACCCAACAAAAGTTCTTTTGTACCTACAGCTGGATCACTGGATCTTAAGCTGTACTTTATTTAAGCCAACAGCTGCCACAGAACCGAGAAAGGCTACGTTGAGTTGTGTTAGTTCAGGTGTGGAGGAGATTGGGCTAAGGGAAGGTCAGTGATTTGCAGGCAGTGAAAATGGGACAGCTGAAGAAGGTGAGGATGTGGGTCCCCAATCAGCTGTGTTAAACTTCAGATCATAGCTCTAGCTTGAAATGCTACAGAATCTTCACACCATGCTAAACTGGTGTTGCAGTATGGTCCTGTGGTGACAAATTGGCCTTTCTTGTAAGGATCTCCAATTAGTGCAGGAGTTCTCAGGCTTCATGAGAAATCAGAGCAAGGAGGGAAGTTTAAAGTCATGTGTGGAGGTACCCCTTCTCAAGCCAGCTCTATTGTTGTCTGTGGTACCAAGCATGGGGTCAGGGCCTGGCCAGGGTGGTGGTGAAGGGGCTGGGCTCCTGGGCACTGTGGTCTTTGCGAAGGTGCTGCTCAAGTTGTGGTGCAGATGGGAGGATCTGCTGCTCTTCCAGGCTGCAGAAACACTTGCATACAAGCTTGTTGTGACTCTGAATTGAGTGATGGATTTACCTACAAAAATCTGAACAGTTTACATTGGAATTCCTCATGGTATTCTTTAGTTATTGTGCAGTTCATGTTGCTCTTCTTAGTGCTTTTTCCTCACATCAGCTGCCTTTTCTCAGGCTATCAGCAAGCTGATAGCCAGACCCCCAACCCTTGTGAGCCATGTCTTCTGATCCATCCCACTGGTTAACCAGGGGAAAAGCTCTGCTCTGAAAGCAGATCTATCTGAAAATCAACTTGGCCACCTGACTTTTCTTTTTAATGTGAGAACCTAGCTTGATGTGACAAAAGGAGAAAGGTACCCTTCCCCCACACCAAGGCAACGATATTGAAAAATCCCCGTAACAGTGGGAAAAAACCTCTGAGGTGGCAAAAGGAATGTTGCTTTAAACTAAATAAAAAGGTAACTGAATAAGGAATTAAAATTGTGTAGAATTCTTAATGGTTATTCATTTGCCCAGCTCTGCTAAAGGTCCCCAGCTTTCTCTTGCTTTCTCACAAACAGTTCTGCAGTTGATATTGGTTATCATATCTGATTAATTTGATGCTATACTTAGTCAAACTTTGCAGATATTTCTGCTCTGTGAGCAAGTATTCAGCAAAAAACTTGGCTTCTTTCAGCCCCCTGCCAGTGTCTTGGCAACAATGGAGTTTTCCAAAGTGCTCTTAGATACGGAATCTAAGTAACTTACTTTCCTTGTAGCGAGGCTGAAGCAAAAGGTGCCTTCAGAAGAGGATACAACAGAGGGCAAGGAAACAGGAGCTCTAAAGTGAGATGGGGCAGTCTGCCCTAGGAAAAACTACCTGATGGTCTGAGTGCACAGGACTACTACAAGAGGTCCAGGCTAGGACTAACTCTGGACCTGCCAGGTAAAGGAGACCTGGGAACATGGAGGAAAGGCCATGAGGGTAAATTCACTGTTCCATATTCAGGCCAACAAGGGATGTCTCACAGCTTAGTCTCCAGGGGGCCATTCATCACCTTTTCTTAGAAGGTCTAGCTGCAGCACAGAAATGCAGTGGTATGGCAACACTGATACAGAGAAATTCTGAAAAGCAAAGTCTCTGCTGGTTTATGGGTGATCTGAGGTACAGCAAATGAATTGCTGTAGAGCTTAAAGGCAAAATGTATTTCTTTCAAGTTGTAGGTGGGCTGACTAATTTCGGTAAAATAAGTCTGTGTCAAACCTTCAGCCAATGCTCAAATGAAGGACATTCTGAGTAACTTGCTTTATCCTAACAAGTTTTTGAAGTCTGCATTTATAGCTTCTTCTGGGAGTGCATGCAGAACTTCCTAGGATCACTTCAGAGACAGGCTTGTTGGATATTTTGTATTTCCTAATCAATGCCTGCACTAAGGCAGAAGAGATGCAATACTGTTTTCTTAGTGCCAGTGGTTTTCCTGGAAGATACTTTTTGTGGGTGTAGACCATGAGTTTGAAGATAAACAAGGAACCTTCTTTAATCCCAATAGTAATCCCAATCTGTATTAACTGAACTGAAAACCAAAAAAAAACCACTAAATCCTATCTGGTACACAGTGGTGGATGGTTGCTAATGCCATCTGCTCTGGAACAGGCACCAAAGTGGTTATGCTGGGATACTGTCTGTCCTGCCAGTGAAAGCTAATCCCCTGCACTGCCAATCCCTGTCCTCTGCCTGGGGTGGAAGCAGGTCTGACTCTGCTGACTTGGCCAGAGACACAGGGTTTGGTTCAGTGTCTGGCTTCAGCTGCAGTTGTCAAGCAGAGGCTTGACAGGCTGCTTGACAAATACCCCCAGACACATGAATCAAGTATCTTATTACCCATTTCTGTGTTTCTTGACCTCTTTCTTTGCCACCCCCGCATCTCTACTTCCAATCCTGAATTGAGAGAGACAACCTGTTCCTAACTACTTTTTCCTCTGTAGTCCTAGTTTTTCTGTATCCGTTCCTGAGTTTATTTCTGATGCTGCTAGCCAGGTTATCTCAGGCTCCTGTGCTGTTATGGGTATGGTTACCAGGCACACTGGCCTAGCAAGGCCCTATTTCCCAGAATGTCCCCAGTGCTCCACTCCAGCTATCTGTGTGGTTCGGCTGTTGCTCACATGCGTTCCCCTTAACCACATGAGGGATCCAGCCAGCCCTCACAGCACCACCTGTGCTTTTGGCAGCTTCTCACAATACTCCCTTTCACGTGCAGCTTTCCACATCACATTCACTCTCTCACCTGTTAGCTTCCAGACTCTTTCCAGGTAGCTCAGCCTTAGGTCAGGGCCCAGCTGGCAGCTTGGTGCCTGCAATGTTACCCCCATCGCCCAGCCTGTGGAGTTATTATTTGATTGTAAATGATCCATAAGACTACTAACATATTATTTGAGGACCTAAATCTAACTCGTTACTGAAAAGTCTTGCCTTTTTGAGGGTATATGATGAGAAAGTCAAGGCAGAGGTCCAGTCTGAGCAGTTGTACTTTCCTCTTTCCAGCTAGTGCCAAAACCCAGGACTGTTTAATAACAAAGCAGACTCAAAGAAGGTGGTCGTGAAATGTTTGTGGATGTCCTTGCATGTTCCTTGGCAAGTCTACGGTATCACCTCTAGTACCCTGAGGGTGGTGAACCGATTCAGCTTGGTTGTTTCTTTCACACCTTCAAGAATGTGTGAGGTGTCATTTTGGAACTGCTAAGCGCTGCTGGACGCCTGCCCAAACAAAATTGCTGGCCAAGGGAACAGTTGAAGTCCTTATGAGAGAGACTTGGGGGAGAGGGTGCGAAAGCAGCCAATGGCAAAATCATCCATGAGGTGCTCCTGTCTCTGCCCTTCCCCCAGAACTCCAATTTTGCACCTCTGCTGAGCCCCAGTGAAACCAGTTCCTCCTGCCCAGCCGAGGGCAGGGGGATGTGCTCTCCATTCAGGGGTGCTGGGTGAGATGAAGCCACCTGCAGCCACGCTGCTCACTCCCAAGAGGGACAACTGCTGCAGCTCTGCTCTCACCCTCCTGCCATCCACCCGCTCACCTCCAGCTCTCACTGGCAGCAGCAGACCTCTGCCTGGCACTGCTGGGATCTTTATACTCTGGAGATTGGCACACCTGGGGAAAGATACTTTATGAGGTGGGCTCTCGGGAATCTCAGGCATAAGCACCACAAAAAATTGTAATAAGGTAAATAACTTGTTGTGAGGTCATGAATGAGTAGGTAACCCACACCTGAATGGAAGGGGTCTACCTTAGGTTGTTGTTTTCTGCCTTGAGAACTGTGAGACTATCCTAGCTGTGAGTGCCCACTGGATTTGTATCCATCCATAGCCTTCAAGTGGATTGCAGCAGCATCACTGCTTAAATCTTCACGTTGCAGATTAAATTCCTGCTGGATTAAGCCTATTAGAGAATATGAGCTCTTTATGCACAGCCAGTCTGTTTGACCTCTGTTTGCACGGCAAATTATATCCCAAATATGTTGGGCTACTGTGTGTCCTAGGTAATAATAACATAATTTATAGTACCTACTTAAAAAAGCCATAGAAATTGGATTAGAGAAGGTAATTTTAAAGAGAGAGTGAAACACTGAAGGATCTGAAAATACCTCCTAACAGAAATACACTGAAAGCTCTATTTAACCACACCAAAGAGTCTCATTCTCTCCATATTTTGGGTACCTTTGTCTTCCTTTGCATATATGAAAGGTGAAGTATTTGGCTAGTTCCCAGCCAAGATTGCACACCCAGGACTCCACCCAGGTTCTCCACTCTAGTTGTGCACACAGTTTAACCTGCTTTGCCAATGAAGGCACTGGTGGGCTGTGCAGCCTTGGCTGGTGCCAATGCTCAGCCTCAAAAATTTGAGTGGTTAGG
Organism: Climacteris rufus; assembly: GCA_013398175.1. NCBI lineage: Eukaryota > Metazoa > Chordata > Aves > Passeriformes > Climacteridae > Climacteris > Climacteris rufus. The sequence continues at coordinate 1,834,751 of VZRZ01006846.1, read as the reverse complement.
TGTTGGTGGCCACACTCTGGAATAACTGTAGAAAGTTTGGCTGAAAAAGAATTCTGAAAAATGTACAAGAATCAGTCCTCTGACAGCATATACATACATGCTATTCTCTTCTGCTCTACCAGCTAATCTTAACCTACTGAAGAATTGACCTTTTATTTGATTCATTGTGCCTGACAATGTATCTCCATCTTTGGGTCACATTCAGGAGACATTATTACTGCAGACAATGAGAGAGGACATTTTACAGCAGGGCTAATGGCTTGCACAGGTATTCAGGGGCCAAACCAAGAGACCAGTGCCAGTATCTGACTCAGCTGCTACTTCCAGACCTGTGACAGCCCCTAGACAGACCTGCTAGGTGCCCCTAGCAGTGATGCCCTTTCTGGGCATTTTGCAGCCCAGAAGGGACTTCTAGGCTGATTCAGGTATCAAAGGGTCAACCCACTGTTAGTAAAAATGGATGTGTTGCACACGTAAGCGGGGAATGGCTTGTCCCTTGCTGCTTTCAGTGGAGGCCAGTTCCACCACTGGGCAGCTAGCACATGAACAAACTCTTTTTGTACCTGGAAGGTGAAGAGAGGCCTGTGATTCTAATGTAATGCCTGCCCAAAAGCTTGTTTTAGTACATGGAGAGCACTCGGGAAGCTTTGTTGTAGGCCTGAGGCAAAAATAGCACAAGCTTTGGGGAGGGCATGCATGGCCCAGAGGCAGTGGAGGTTCTTCATGAGAGTGGGGTAGGTCCTGTGCTGCCAGCAAGTCCCTGCACCCACATTCATATTTTCATTATCATCCATGTGCTTCTTCCCTAACAAGCAGCTTTGTGGAAGAGAGGTCTTTTTGGCTCTGCTGGGATGACATGGGAGTGTATTCCTCCTGCTACTCAGGAGCATCACTGAAGAGCTTCATGGACTCTGTGGATCAGGAAGACACTGGTTAATGAGCACATTTCAGGAGACCTACAAGTTCTGAGAAGACCATAGGTATGCCCACCAAGAGGTCTACTCTTTAAGTCAAGTGGCACGTGCTGTGAGGACTCTTGTTTTCTAAGGAGCAGCCTTTGGCAGAGCTGCCATGTGCATGGGGCTCTGGCATCCACCTGCAGTGCAGTTAAAGCAGGTGTGTGTACTTGGGAAGCATTTCTACACACACACAGGAGAGGTGCTTGTACACAAACATGTATCTCTATCTCTTATGTGGCTGTGTTCCTTTGAACTGATCCAGTATCCCACTGAAATGAATGGGAGGTGGGTAAAGCCTACAAGCCTACTCATGGGAGTAGCAATTTGCATGAGCATCTCCTTGTTTTGAAGCAGACTACTGTTCTCAGCAGACTGCAGCCTTTTTCCCATCTCCTTTTGTATTTTTCAGTATGAAAACACTGCATATACTTTGCCTTTCCAAGGTGTTCCTTGCAATACAAGAAACACATCTGTGTCAGTGCTTTATACAGTCTTAGCACCTGAAGAAGCAAATGGCTAGCGCTGGGAACTGACGGTGCTCAGCAAACTCCTGGGAAGTCTTCTTGATCAGCCCCATAAGCTGTGTTCTCTCTTCCTGCTCTCCACTTTATCCCCAGTGTGTATTACACTTGCCCCAGCTTTGCAGAGATAATTTGCACTCTCCTAGTTCATTAGCTGCTACCCCCTCCTGTCCATGGGCAAAAAAAAGCCCTTACTGTTCAAAAGAACACATGCAGCAATCATTAATGCTGACCCTAATTGTGCCAATTCAAACCACTCAATAGCTCTAATTAAAACCTCTCTTGTGCAGGGCACTGAACAGTAACAAAACTGTCACCCTGAACAATCAAATCATGGAGCTAAGAAATTTTTTTCCCCTGTTGTTCAAATGTTGTTGCTGCTGTCGGGAAGGGTCATCTGAAGGGATTAAGTATGGGGCTTTTGTAGGCTGCAAAGTTGGGGGGGGGGGGAATATCTAAACCCAACCAATATCTTTCGATCTTTTGAAATCAGAAGACCCCAACTTTTTTCCAGGTCTCCTTTCATCCACTTTACCCGCCCCCATGCAGCAAGCAACACCTGCAAAGTAGACAGGCTCTTGGTTATGAGACACATGGACACCACAAGTCAACTTAAACATCTGCAAAGGAGGGGGCGAGGGGGAAACCCAGGCGTTCCTATCCCTACAACCTTGTTTCTCAGGGTCCCTGACTACACTTTCCTGTGCACCATAAATAACTCTGCAATTACATTAATTGGTTGCATATTTGTTGACACAAGGGTGGACAAGGGTAGGTTATGGTGGGAGGATTTTGCTTTCAGTGCAATTTTATACTACTTTCTTCAGATGTTCCTTAATCCCCACTCTCCCTTCCCCCATTATTTAGGATTCTCATGTCTTTCAGAATAACTTTATAAGCCTGTGGGTGGGAGGGGGGAGCAGGAAAAAAAGAGCGTTAAAATTAATTTGATGGCACCCGTGCACACACATCTGTTCTGCTGTGTTTCCCTAGCAAAGTCTATCAATCAAAAGGAAAAGGTTGATATGTATCACAGTGGGATATTTTAAAAAGCTGGATGCAAACAATTGTGTGCTGGAAGGTTTTATTCTGCACTGAGTTTCTGACAGGAGTCAAAAGATTGAAATAGTCTGCATGTATACCTATTTTATTTTACATTTCTCATTTTTTTTTTTAAGAAGGTAGTGAAATTTATAGAGCAATAGAGTTAGCTACCAAAATTCCAGCCTCGGCATCTTTTGTTCTGTTTATTGCTGTGCGTGTTCTAAAGCCCAAACCTGGGACCAAAGGAAAGAGCCTGACAATGCTGCAAGCACTTTTGTATCTGTGCTTTTAGTTTAGATCAATACAGGCACACATGCTAGCCAGCCTATGTGGTTCTGTGTTCAAACCACCATCTCAGAGTATTTGGTAGGGGGTAGATTCACTGAATCTTTCCTTCCTTGACTTGCTTTCTTTTGCTAGCAGTAATCAGAGTCACAGTGAGAAAGCTCACGGCATGTTGTGTTTCATCTTTCCTCCTTTCTTCTCGCCTTAGCTGCTGTCCCAGCTGAGAAGTAGGGAGTAGGATGACACTGTGGAGCGCTGGCAGTCTGCCTCTTCAAACACCCTGAGCACTTTCTGTTAGAAACCACCTTCGTCGTTTCTTGTTCCAACTGCTGGGTTGTGCCGGGTGCTGTTACAACATTGCCTTTTCTCAGCAGTGAGGCCGTTTCATTTAGTCATGGATAAAATAGCCCATATTTAGAGTACAGCTTGACTCAGCCTTTAAATATTCAGCATTGGTTAGTGACAAAGCACAAAATCTTGATGTATAAACATATAAACACACATTCTTTATGTATAGAAGCAATGGGACAAAACCTAAGACATTTTAAGACATTTTGAAGTGAACAGTCTCTTCTTGTGCAAAACTCTTTGCAAACTCAGCCATATGAGCAGATATGTTCAGGATAAGGTCTATTTTCAACAATCTGCCTCAGACCCTGTGACTCCTAACTAGGAGTCAGCAGAGGGGCCACCTTCTGTTCTAAAAATGGGGGTGCTGCACTGTGATGTGTGACAGTGCTGACCCACTTCCACATTTGTGTCACCACTGAGTGGTAACACTATTTTTCAATGGCAATGTGCTCTTATAATGGGATGACGAGAAATAGGCGACACTACTATGTGGCATTCAAAGGAGTGCAACTCAGAGGAAGGTCCCTTCATGAACAGCATTGGAAAGAAGAAACCAGAGTTCTTTGACAGTTTTGTTGTCTGTTGGGGGCAGTGGGAGATAGCGAACATTCACATGAGGCTCTTACACTTCTTGACACTTGCTCAAGACAGGGTAATAAGGCACAGAAAGGTTTTTTGACCAGCTCTAGGTGCTTCCAGCCAAGCTGAGTACAATCCATGGGACCCTAGTATCATGTCTAGCTTTTGGAAAGCAGCAATTCTTTTTCTGAGCTGATTCTTGCCTGTCTTCATATGGAAAGCTCTGTGTGTCTCTGTTGATCTCTGAGCTGAGCATAGGGGATTTCTGTAAAATACACGCCGGTGTAGATTCCCATCGCTTTCTGTATGGGTCTCCCACGGTCCTGTCTGCCCTTCTGTCTCATTTCTTGCCCCCATTTTCTAGGCAGCAATGCTGGAGTCTATCCTCTTGACTAAGCTGTTGCACTTTAATTTTCAACAGGCCCCTATTGCTCTTGCACCTTGTGTGTGGTCTTTGAACGTTATGTGGCTCGGCAGCTGGGAATAGTGAGTGGGTGGGCAATTTAAAACAGAAAAGACTCTGTATCAGCACAGGGCTGAGGTTTGAACTCTGCTCAGCTTTGGATACGTGTAGCTGGTTCTCAGAGCTGTGATTTAAGTGCCGTTTCGCTGGTGTCAGTGTGAAACTTAAATCAGTGCTAAGAAACTGGTAGGGAAGAAAAAACAAACTTTGCCTGTCTGATAACGAGTGTTACTCTTGGCCCTGATGAAAAATTGCAGGATCAAGGCAACTTAGAATGTATTCTGCTGTTTTGTCACCATTTTGCCTCCACAACTCAGAAGACAAAGAGTGTCTAATATGATGACAGGGTTTCTCTGCTGGAGTATGTTTCTGGGCTGTTTCATGTCCTTTAGAACAAAAATCTGATTCTGAGTTTCCTGAGGATCTGGACTGCTAATGGAGAGAGGCAGATAAGGGGGGTGCCAACCTGTGAGAAAAAATATTTTACTGCATTCATCTGAGTGTCTCTCTGAGACAAGGTAAATGTGCTCAAGCAAAAAATATAGTCCCAATGTCATGACTTGTTGAGCTCACAGGGCCTGGTCCTCAATTGCTTCCTCCTCCTTTTTGTTGTTGTCTGTGCTGGTGGAGGATCACATGGAGGGGAGGTCAGGCAAGAGACCTTGCCTTCTGCGTGCCCTGGCATGGTTCACACACACACACACACACACATGCACACACAGTTCTTTTGTACTTTTGATGGTGAGCCCACTCTGCATGGGCAGAGAGTTCTTGTGTAGGGGAGATTCACCACTCGCTCTCCTTCACATTTGCAGTCCAGAGTACTGAGTCCTCAAAATTTCAGTGCAGAGGTAGTTCTTTCCCCACCCACCTTCCATCTATCCCACCCAGGTAGACAGGATGAGCAGAAAGAATCCTTGCCTTGATAAGATTGATAAATGAGGTTGGAACAGAGCTCCTCTTTTCTGGAGTCCATATGGAGTCCAACCCAACTTCAAACTCAGAGCTGACTTACAAAAAAAAAAAATTTGGCAAGTCCTTAAGTACTTTTAAAGATTCTAAAGGTTAAAGATATGGTCGATTGGCATTCTTTTTAGAGCCTGGAGTGATGTTATATTTGCTTCACAAAATTATAAAGAGTGCACAATTAACATTAGAAATCTATTAGATATTTGGAAGAATCATTTAATTTTCCAGTGCCACATAATATACCCATCATTCACCACCACTGCACTGGGCCTCATACTGATTCTCAACATTACAGCCTAGAATGTGCAAAACATAAGTAAGAGTAAAAAGGCCAAAAAAGGAAAATATCCTTGTTTTCAAGGAGCTGGCAGATTACAGGCTAACATCAGCCATGTCGTTGTAGTGGTTCCACCCTTAAAAATAGGTATGTGCTGTGGTACCATGAAAAAATATACTGAAGATCAAATGAGCATTGCTGCTTCTGTACTGCATCTTGAACTTTACTGCATTCATTTCTTTCTGGTTTTGTTTTATTTTCATAGTCGTACTGGTGTATGGCCAACAGCCTCTTCCCGTGACAGAACAACATACGGGCATGAAGGTCTGGCTGGGTAGTAGGATCACATGGACGGCCCTCATGGGAGAGGTGAGGGTCTGGCAGAGATGGGAACTAACCAGGACTTCTACTAAGTCTTTTGGGAAACAAAGTAGTGCAGCCAGGACCAACACAACTTAATATACTTTCTAGGGAAAAAGTCTGTGCAGAATTTCTGTATGAAGTATAATGAATGAGGTGGCAGACGCTAGATGGTTTTCATGTGAAAAGACTTGAAATCCTGTAATATTTTTGACAAAGCTTTTTCTTCAAGTATAAGTGAATATTCTGCAAAGAGCTCCTAGGATGAAAAGCCCAATAGGACACTTACTATTACTAACAGGGTTTCTATTTAATTCAGGCAGCGGAGACCCCTTTTTCTTAACAGAATACAGCAAATACACCCCAAAACATGCCAAACACCCCTAGGCAATGTGTCTCTGCTTCTTAACAAGTGTGAATACTTTGCACTCAGCAGCAACTGACTGTTATTCCATCATGGAAAGAAGTTGTTGGCCATATACCAGTATTATTATGAAAACAAAAAAGAAAGGAATGCAGTAAAGTGCAAGATGTAGTAAAAAGCTGTGCTGACAGTGGGAGGACACTGTTAAATTGCTGTATGCTGTGATGTGAATCCTTTTGAACACAATGACATCTGATTGCCACCCTCATAATCAATGAGACAAATTTGCTTCTCCCCAGTCTCCCCTTCTTCTACCTATGTCTGTGAATCTGGGGAAGTTGTATTCTACCTCATTTTAGGGTGACTGCACAGACTCTGTCTTCCTGTGATTGCTATTCCTAACTGCATAGGGTCGTGAGTGGGCTTAGCTGTGGCTTTTTGGTCTTTAGTCTAGGCTGCCTTAAATTTGCTTCTAGATGGAGATTTGCAGGTGTCGATGTAATAGAAAAGGTTCTTCTGCTACTGCATGCTCTCAGCAATTAAAGCCTGGCAGCAACAGATAATTCTCTGACTTACATGGTCCAAATAATTAAATGGGCACAAAGTTAAAAAAAAAAAAATCTCTAAATTCTGCATTGTTACAACCTGCACAACCAATCTTACAGCAAATTTCCCATGTTCTTCTTTACTTCTTTTGTGACAAGAAATGAAATCTAAACCAGTTGCAGGAGTGATTGTAGCATTGACTTAAAAAAGAACCTCTAACAGCAAATTAGTCCCTAAAAGCAATTACCTCATATTTGGAGGCAGCAGATTATTCTCTATTGAAAGGGTGAGTTATCATTTCTACTAAACATGTGCAAGAGCACATACGTGCCTTCTGGAAGCTGTGGCAGATAAATCCCATGACGGTTTTGTTATGAGTGCCAATACTGTTCAAAAGAGGACAGTGATCTTCCAAAACTTGAGGACAAGTAGAAGCAGAGGCAAGTAATCAAAGCAATCAAGCCATTCTCCCTGAACAGTTGTCAAGACCACCAATATATACGTCCTGTGCCATGAGTTTGCGGTGGTGCGCATGATATGCAAGTATCATGGCAACAAGATATTAATCACCAACACAGACGGGCACAGGCTCTTCAGAGGTGCTGTATCTCATGTACACAACAAGCCCCAACGGTACCAGTCTCATGCTACCTCCAGCAGCACTGCATAGTTGAATTCATTACGGCTGAGCTTATGTCTTCCTCTGAAGGATCCATGTGTTGGGCCTGGTATACAAATGCCTGGATATGAAGAACAACTTCTCTTCCAGTTCTGCATCCCTTTTTCTTTGTGGTTTTCAGTTGCAGACTCTGGGCGAGTTCTTTGCTGATGAGACGGCACTGTGCCAGCACATTGTTTGGCACTCTGAGTGATGGCAGGGATTTCAGAAGACTTCAAGTGAGAAGATTAGGTGCCCAATTCCTCTTATGTTTGGTCAATAGCCTTTTCTTGGCTCATCAGCATCTCTGCAATGCCACTGATGCTCAACACAGGCACTTCCCACTTGCCGGCAATCTGGGGAGAAATAACAGACAATTTAGTTGCACAAAGCTTTCTGTTTCAGCAGTTTGTTTTATTTACCTGGATTTTTCTTTGAAGATGACACACCAGTAAAGTGCACATATACCAACTGGAGTAAGAGGCCCAGTGTGCTGAAGAGTTTCACAAACATTTTCAGTGGTGAAAATGACTCAACACTGGAAAAAAACTCATATATTTTCTCTCTTAATGATGTCTTTAAATGGAACTTGGATGTCCTTCCAGCCTCCTGAATGGTGATTTGCTGAGATTTTTGGGCTCAGAACATCTCAGTGGAATTTAATGGTTGTGACACATAGGCCAGGCTATGAAGTTTCTTCTGCACTAAGGCAGGTACTATCTGCAAAGGAAATATATGAGACTGCAGAGAAACACCTGGCCATGGGAATATAGGTTAAGGCTGAAAGTACATGTGGCAAGGTTATGAACAGCTTTGACCATGAAGGGGTCAAAGGATTCTGTTACTGGAAATTTCTCACCATCTCTGTAACTTTTACTTGGTGTTAAGGTGCTGCTGGTGTGAGGGCCTCACAGGCGTTGGAGGGTAGGCTTCCAGTGTAGCTGGTATTCTCTGTTAGGGATTAGGAAACCAAATACTTTTTCGTGGTGGTAACCAGCATTTATATAGCATAGAGATCCTGATATCCTTGTGTTTGTCTGTGAAAAATACACCAAAGAAAGGCACTCATGTTTGAAGTACAAGTGATAAAGAACACATGAAGGCAAAACACAAAATAGGTCAGATGCAAAAATCCCCCTATGAAATTGGAGAGGAAAATGTAGACGATTGTAATATTGTTATCTGGACTGGAATTTAATCAAGACTTAAGTATGAGGTGATGTGGTACTTCAGTGGTAGGATCACCGCCTCAACAAAACTGTTCTAGATTCTGCCTGTCTTTTCATAGATTCAGGTGTGCACTGGTATAACTTGTCCAACCTCAACAGAGCTGATTCTGATATACACAAGGAGACTGATATTCAGACTTCTCAGCTCTTCCTCTCCCTTTCAAGGTCTCTCTGCTCATGTCATGTGGAATGGCGTAAGTTCAGGTGTGGATCTGAGGCTTTGAAATGGAAAATCAGAGGATACCACAGGCCATATTGGAGAAGACCTGGCAAAGCTTAGAACCAGGCTAGCAGAGTGGTAAGGGTTAGGATTAAGGTAGGCTTGTATGGGATGCTGTGTTTGTAGTCCCACAGAAATCTGCAAGCCAAGAGTAATGAATACTGGCAGAGCTCCATGTGAGTAACAAATGGCTTATCCTGTCTAGGCTAATGACAAAATGTTACATATTGGCATTTAATTTTTTTTTTTTTTTTTT
>VZRZ01006846.1:1570538-1823864 GCA_013398175.1 Climacteris rufus | reverse complement strand
CCGGTGCTGCAGGTTGCCCTGCCCCGGCCCGCCGCCCCCGCGCCCTGTCAGCGCCGCAGGTGGAGCCGCGGCCGCCAGGCAGCGCCCCCCGGCCCCGCTCCCCACGGGCGCAGACCCTCGCAAGGGCCTCCCCGCTCGCCTGTTAAAAGCCGGGTATCGGCTGCGTGCGAGAAGTTCATACGCCGGTATTAACTTGTTGGTATTTATTGCAGAAAAACACGGGAGGGGGGAGGTTGGCAGGCTATGTTTTTATATTGCTCGGCTTGCATGTAATGTAGCCCCTGTTCCCAGCACATAGCTTTAGGACTTTTTTTATGTTCCTGAGCAGGGATTAAATGAATCCCTGCAATAAAGCTAGATGCCTTCAGCCCAGGCTTCTCCCCGTAGGAGTCTAGCTCTGGCTTTTTTAATCTGACAATGTTTGACTCTTACGGGGGCTGTTAATTTCATTTAGCAAACTATTACATCTCCCTGGGGGAGAACCCAACATTTTCTAAATATGGTTCTCCCAAGTGAGTGAATGTTACCACTGCAGCACCACTACGGAGTAGCGTGAGAGCTTTCAATTATAAAGCTGCAAAACAGTAGCTGTGCTTCAGCCAATGCTGCAATGAAAGCACAGCTCTGGGTAAGTGGGAAAACTTACCTCTCTGCAGGCATGTTGGATGCATTGGCTATGTGCATTCTTGACCCAGCAGTCTAAAATGCTATGAAATGTAGTACCTAATTAATGTAGACCATGGTTAGGCAAGACCAGGAGTCTTTGGGATCCCTACTCGGCCAACGTATAACAACAAGGGACCTTAGTGTAGTGTACTTTTTTTTTTCTAATGGAAATGCCGTTCGACCATGATGGCTATTAAACACTTCTCAGAACCATGGTAAGTATACTACTGGCTGCAACGATGTCCTTGTGTTCAGCTGTGCTGTGTAGCCTCTTTTATGGCCAGATGTGTAACAGCAACTGTTAGTTCTGGTCACACTAGTTCCAAGTCAGAACTGGTGTGTGCCATAAATTATTGGAGACCTGCTTTAAAAGAGGAGGAAACACAGGGATGCTTATGCATATATCTGTATTGCCCCATATCAAGCATAAACCTCAAAATTGGAGTGGTTCCAAATAGAGGGGAGCTTTGAGATGATAAGAAGAGTCTGGCTGGATGACTAGGGCCCTTCATCAGCACCAGTATCTAACTGCTTTAATGAAGAGCAATTGAAACAACAACAACAACAAAAAAATCCCGATGGTAGTGCATAATTGTACAGTGAGCCTGTATATCAAACAGTTTTCATATACACCATTTTTATATACTGTATTTTACAAGGCTGTTTAATTGCTCCCTGTGCTGTGTTGTCTTGGAGTGGGAGCTACTTCAGGAGAGTGGAAAACAAAATACTAAGACTACTGATTTAGTTTTTGCTTGAAGTAAGTCATCTGACTCTGCTGTTTCTTCCTTCGTGACTGGGGGAGAATATCAGCTGTGAGCACTAACATCTATTTTCTGTAGAAAGATGTGCCTTAAGGTTTTAACTTAGTCTTTTCACTTAAGAGTTCTTAAATGGAAAGCTGTAAAGTTCCAGAATGTCTAACTAATGAAACCTGTCTTTTTGCCCCTCAAAATGTGATGATTAAGTGCATGTGAAGGTGAGGAGTTTGGTTTACTTGTTTGCGACTAAGTTGATTGATGTAAGTCCCTGAGCTTCGTCTATTGCAGCTGTTAGACATTGCCAGTAAAGCTGTTATTTGTAGAAAGGTGCCATACTTTAGATTTCAATGAACACAAAAATTCTTTATTATTAATTACTTAAATAATGGCTACCAGGTTACACCAGTATGTATTTCTCATGCTGGCTTGGGATCAAGAGTGTATTCCTGTCAGGAAATCTCCCTGGGTGGGCAGTGGGGGGCTCTCAATGTTGCAGTTCTGGAGGTCTGATTTTGTAGGTGTTCAATTGCTAGGTGTGATACCTATTCTTCCACACTTTCTTTTTGGTATGGTAAGCACTAAAACGACAATATCTGCAAGCTGAAATGCTTTTGAAGGTGAACAGCAGTTTTTAAGCCTGCACAATGACTTCAAATGGCCAGCAGTAATGCTTGAAGCAAATTCTAGATCTTCCTCCTTGCATTTCCCTCTTGCTACTGAAGTGTTGCTTCTAAGCTAGGCAGCCAGCACTGTCACTAAATACATAAGCAGAAGACTCTAGCTTGCTACTGTTTGCAGAAAATGTTGAAAAACTAGAGGTGTTGAAGAGAAATAAGTATATCTACATCCCTTGTGTCAATAAGGGATGAAACTTTAAGATGAAGTGAGTTCAGGATAATTACTTGAATACCAAGGTAAATTACAAGAGCAGCTAGTACCTACAGGTCTGCCGAAGAACTTCTGGCTCTCAAAAGATGTATGAAGCTTGCTGTTTCTTGTTGCAGTGAAACTATGAGCAGTGATGTGAATTCCTTAGGCTTGGTGTCAGTGACTTGTACGAAACATCTGGCTTTTGCATATACGCTGTTGCCCATTGACAGTTAACAACTGTCCCAAGTGAAGCTCCATAGGAAGTCTTATACCTTGTCCTAGAAATAACTTGGAAGCCCAAGCTGGTGTGTGACTTATTTCCTCACTTGTCAGACTCTAGAAAAGCTTCTGCTGTGTTACACAATTGCCTGGTCACTTCTACTTTTGTAGCTCTAAAGAGCACTGTGGGACTATACTTGGAAAATGTCTGTTTCAAGGAACAGACATCTTCTGGGAAGGGATAACTGGACTTACTTTCTATTTGTATTATCTTCCTGTGTGCCTCTCTCTCTCTGCTGGCATGAGATCTGGAGGGTGTGACAAGCCAGGTCTTGCTGTTTTCCCCCTCCTTGATCCCAAAGTGATAGATGGGGAGCTTGACTAGGCTGGCTCTTGCATCTCCTACTGTATGGTGCATTTAAGCAGTATTCTTTCATAGCAGATTAAATAGATTGTGTCACTAAGCTCTGTTTTCCTCCATTTGGACAAGTAATTGTGACCTTTGTTTTTTCTAGTTCAGAGAGAAATCTGTGTAGGCCCTGTGCCTTTTGAATATAAGTCCTGACCATTATGAATTTAATTCATTTATGGCAGAGAGCTGTTGATGGCAGTAATGACAGGTACTAGCACAGAGAAATGGTGGATGCTTGCAGAAAAGGCCCAGAATGTAACTGCAGCTGTCAAAAGCTGTCCTATGAATGGGCTTGGGTTTCTGGAAGACTGGGGACTTGCACCCCTCCAGTGAATTCAGAGGACAAAAGGATGGGAGGGAAGCTTTCTTCCTAGTTTCATGTGTGGAAACATGTCATATCCGCCTTTGAAAGGCATGCTGATTGGAGATGGGGGGCACCTTACAGTTCAGCACTGTTGCAAAGAAAGGTAGTAAATAGTAAAATTGGGAAGCTACCAACAGATTCCAGTGCAGAAATTGGAGTGCCACAGAGCATTGGGAATTCCCTGCTGCAGCTGGCTACTAGTTAGAACACCAAATAAGAATCTTGATAAGAAGTGCTGGAAAGGCTCCTGCAGCTTTGTCATTCCCTCTGGAAGAGCAAGCAGCATTGCAGCTTGTGCCCAGGAGTGGCACAAGGAGTGTGTTCTACTCTGTGTTCACTGCAGCCCCACTGGGAGGGTTCCACAAAGCAGGTGTATTTATGCATGCCCTACCAAAATTAGGGAGTCTGTGTTCTTTATGGTGGGAAGAAATTACAAAAGGACATGTAATGAAAATATAAAACAGAAAGAAGCTTCATACACAGGAGATACAACAGAAGAGTGAACCTTAGGATAGGTTTTCAATAACTGAATTTTGTTTCTTGGTTTGAGCTTAATCAGCACCCTGCACTGCAAAGATCTACACTGATAGCTAGTAAATGAATCACTTTAATGCTTTTAAATTTCTTTACCATTGGAGAAAATTAATGTAATGAAGAGACAAGTACTCAGAAGCAAGTCTTCAGAAAAGAGGTAGGACGGCTTTGTTACACTATGGCAAACAGCTCTTGGTTACAGACATTCTCTTTTGGTTGGGTGAGAGATGTTTTTTACCCAGGTGGAAGCTCTAATTGTATATAGAGCTATACTGCTTATTTCTCCTTGCTCCTATTTAGACCTTTGATGTTAGCTAAATTCATTCATGTATCCTAAAGGAACTGATCTGATTTGTATTTTTCAAATACAAATTCAACTGTGTTGAAGAATGGCATTAATTCTTGTGTAGAGAAGTATTAAAACATTATGTTCCAGTTGGAACATCAGGTCTTGTTCTAAACAGAAAAATGCTGTAGAATCTGACTTGATCTGTGTAGTCTTAGAGTTGGTGTTTTAACTGCCTGAGCTTCAGAGTTGGCTACAAGAATATTTCCACTCATGTTAATGAGCTGTGTTGTTAATGAAAGATTTCTGGGCAGCAAAAGATTAGGTCCAGACAAAGAAACGACTCCTGTATTTTTGCTGGTGGTGACAGCAAGCTCAGTAGCTGATGGAACACCTACAATGATAACCTCTTGGACTAGTTTTCCAGTTTCTAGCTCTAGTCATGTGCTAAGATAATCTTAACAGTGCAGAGCAGATGCTCTCTTGGCTACTTTCATTTCCAGATGGCCTGAAGCAATTGGTAAGATGACTGTAAACTCATTTCAGTAGTATAGTAGCTCTGAAATATTAATACTGCTATTTAAATATCTTAGATGTTCTTATCCTGCCATCTCAAACTAATTGCGACATTAATATGTCAAAAAAAACCCCAAACAAACAAAACCCCATTTGTCTCTTACTTGGCTGCTGAATCCCAGTTCTTCTGGGGCTGGCACATCTGACAGTGCAGTTAAGTGTTACACAATAAGCTTTATGCTAACATTAAAAGCTAAACGTGGAAGCAATACAGGTGGAACTGAAGCCAATCCCTGAAGGCTGCTCTGCTGACTGCTGTACTTAAGCATCCTGTGTGACGATGTGGTGGCTTCTTGTCAGAGTCCCCCAACAGCTGCTACAAGGGCTCTGGTGCTGATGCACTGTCCATGGACTTTGTGGTACAGCAGATGTTGAGCCATGCTTGGTGTGCAGTGGGAATAGTTTACTGCTTTGGTCCTCAAGTGACACTGGCAGAGGTAGCAGTGGTTGTAACTTGTGGCTTGAACTATGAAACCTACAAGCTTAAGTACTGTCATGGCATTGGTGGGACTCTAAGCTTCTTATACTAGTTTGTGAGAAGCTCTCCTGTTTGTGAAGTTCTTACCCTCACAGTGAAGGCTGTCATTGCTCTGGGTGTATCAATTCCATGCTGGAGCTTTCTGGATAAGGTGGGAGGTCAGTGTGAGGTGTTTGCTTACGCAGAGAAACTTCCAGGATCTGATGACTGTGGTACTTAGCTATCTCCCTTTTCTCACTGGCTCACACGAGCAGTTACTCCTTGTGTTCAGCAGCTTATATATGAGCCATGTGAAGCTTTCTGTGTGTGATGACTTGTAGGTATGAGAAGGGATTAGTCTGGCACCAAAACACTGAGAATGCACCTCTGTCCTTATTTTTTTCTCCTTTTTTTTTTTTTTTTGTTTTGTTTTGGTGGGTGAAGGAGGTATTGTAGCTTTTAAGAGAATAACTACAGGAAAGCATAGTCACACCAGGGTACAGAGTTTTCATTCAGGACAGCAAAAAACATCCACCATACAAGAGTTCTTTGTATATGGCCTAACAAAGGCTATCAACAGCTCTTCAGCCTGAGAGCAGCTTCCTCAGGATGAGGCCTGACCTTGAAACCAGCCTCACGCCTCCTATCCTGGATGTGTTTGCTCCTTATTAAAGTAGCCTCCTGATGCAACTTAGGCTCTAACTTAGATGCAACTTAAGCTCTACTGGAATGCTGCAGTAACAATATAGATAGTGTTAGCAATATTTCTGGGCATTAAAGAAGAGTCATCTGCTTGTTTGGGGAGGAAAAGGTTGCCTCGTATAGTGGGCCTGCCCTCCGACAAATGCTATTTCTTAAAAAAATTGAGGTGACAAATATGGTTTTTATGCTCCCCTACAAAAACTGCTCTGAGGGAAGCCTGTGCTATCTGAGTAAAAGGCCTTCATGCTGGAAGTGTGGCCCCTACAGTAATGGGAGTGACGATGGGAGCAAACTGGTTTTGGCTTATGAAGGGATTCACTCTAGTCCGTGTGGCACTTTCAGGGTAGTCTGAAGACTGACCTTGGCCTGACTGGATGATGCCAAGGTGGCAACAGCAGCCTGGAGTAACACGCTTGGTGGAAGGCTGCCCTGTTTCCCTCACTGGAGATATTCAAGAACTGTCTGGATGTAACCCTATGCAATGTGCTCCAGGATGACCCTCACTGAGCAGGGAGTTGGGATCAGATGACCAACTGTGGTACCTTCCAACCTGACCCCTTCTGTGATTCTGTCAGATGCTTCTGTTCTGCTGCTGTCCTCAGAGTGGAGGCCTAGAAGCCCCTGTAAGCTTCCCAGCTGCCTGGACTGTCACTCTTTGCCAATGGTCTCCCAGCTGCAGCCTGCTCGGAAGGATATACCTGCTTGTTGGGTTTGTGCATTTTTGCCTCCCACTGGCTTGTGGCTAGGCCAGCTGCTTTTGAGGGCCCACTGACAGGTGTTTTCATTTGGAGTGGCACGTAGCTGTGCAGGGGGGAAGTGAGAGGTAGGTGTGAAATGAGAGCAAACTTAGGTACTTCGCCCCTAGGTCTGTGCTTAGAGATAGGAAAATAACACTAGTTACTATAGTAACAGAGGCTGCATCATTAGAGGTTGGCTCAGTTTTGGCAAGTAGAGTCTGGCAGCAAAGCCTAGACAAGCAACCCACCAGTGCTGCTGGCAGACTCTTCACGCAGGTGGAGGAAGTCATACAGAAACTGTGTGTGTAGGCAGATAACTTGCTCTGCCATGGGCACCCAGACACCCCTCCTGGGCTGGAGCTGGAGTTCTGAAGAAACAGAACTGCTGCCTCTGGATGAAGTAGGTGAATGAATGTGAGCAGGATATAGTATCTGAGTAACTGCCACAGAGGACAATACTGCTCAGTACTGGAGTATAGACCCAGAACATGTGCCAGGGTGCTGTAAACTGGGTCGCCTTGCCCCACACACTTTGACTAGGAGTGGCAAAAGGGAAAGAAGCAGCCTGTATGCAACATTCTTTCTGTGCAAGGCATAGACTACCGAGATTGGCTCTGTAGGCTACACGGCAGCCCTTGTCAGTCTGAAGTTAAATTTGATTCACTGCTGTGAGAGCATTGGCCTAATATAATTTTTCTCTATTCTGACTGTCATGACAAAGTGAAAGAATGTAATTTCACCCTATTCAGAGTGGAAGAAGTCTGCTGTTTCTGGGCCACTGAGACATTGATTAAAGCTGAGGTTGAGGGAATGATAAAGGAGAAGGCTTTTTCCTGGGAGAGCCTCTGACAGAAAGAATCATAGTAAGTGGAAGCGAAGGTGTGTAGGGATAAGAAGGACGAGGAGGTAGGACAGATGAAATAACTTGTTTTGCTAAGGCTTTTCTTGGCCACTGGTCCAGTTAATGATACTTGGAATCATATCCAGAGGGAAGTGCTGATCCTCACATAGGGAGAAGAGGTTCCAAACACTTAGTGGGCAGATTTTGTTTCAGAGTTTCTCTTGGCCAGTAGTCCTCTGTTACCATTACTTGGGTCACAGACTAGAAGGAATGTGGAAAATGTTGTCCATCCCTGTTCTCTTCCCTGGTTCATGACTGAGAGTAATCACTTGAATTGCCCAGGGAAGCTGTACTCTGCCTTCTGATGAAGAAAGTCCCCTAGCTTAGCTGCTATATGTAGGCTTGTAAATTTATGGAATTATGCTTGTTCTGTAATTTCATGGAGTTCCAGAATAGTTGATTGAGAACTTTTGATTTGGTTATGTAGAGAACCTGAAATACAAGATTGTATGATCCTTCAGTTCTAATTCCAGTACTTTATGGTTTGACACTCCAACAAATTAAAACAAACCAATACTTTCTTAATGTAAAGGTAACTGTCTTAGGTTCTGTGGCTCTTGTGGGTTTGCAGAAGCAGCAGTGTGACCACATATGCTATGGAGGGGGAGTGAAACAGGAATCAAATAGATAAGGAAGCATCCTTAGGTGAAAACACCTGGTAGAGGTAGTGGTATCCTTTAATGTCCAGATGTACATTATCTCTAGATCTTCCTTCTGTGTGTACTATATACATACTAGTCAGAAATATGTAGTATGGTAATCTTTTGTTGCAGCATAGACTCCCTTGAGTAGCATGAAGATTAAAGTACCTAGTCTAGCTAGTACATAAAACCATTTCCCTTCTCATTTCTTTGAAGCAGATTTATATGCACTCTACACTTGCACTTAAACAAATACGTGGTGGAACTAGGTGCAAGTTAAGAACTAAAAAGCCAGAAGCTCTTGGGTATAATTTCCAAGTGGAGGATATTAAATGAGCTGGAGTTTGTGGATACTAGCCAGATAAAGGGGTTTCTGTCTGAGCCAAGAAGCTGCTTCTGATTTGGGTCTAGTTACCATACAGAATGGTGGTAGCTCTTGTTGGCTTCTGCCTGGAGTTTTGCATTGGCCTTATTCCTTTGCTCTTAAAAGTGAGCAGATGAGTGTTGCAAAAGTAGATAAGCTGTGTGCAAAATTAGCTTTCAAAAATGTGTGTGCATCTGAAACACTAGAGGATTATCGGCTTCAAACTTGTAGGGAAATGTGAGTTTTAATGTGCATGCTTTTCAGGCTTAGTGGAAGCAAATTACTTCTAACAGAAATCTGTAAGACTGGTATGAGTAAAATGAACAGGGGTGTTCATGCAATGATTTTTTTGCTTCACAGTTCTAGAGATTAGCTTGACTTATTTTCATTTCTGTGGGAAAGGGAAATAAGTCTTAACCTAAAAATATGTAAATCTAGAAGAACTTGATCCACCTTTTCAAATTAAAAACAATACCAGTATCTACAGCCAAGGCTTTGGAGTTCTGCCAGGTAAGGGCTTGGGTGCAAGTGCTGCCATATCTTCCTGCTGTTGTAGTAAACCATAGCCAGTTGGATTCTCAGTGCTGCTGCTGGTGGTGTTATTTGCCCTCAATTAGCTGCAATGCATCTGAATATTCCTGGAAATTAGGCTAGATGCAGAAATCTGACTAGAGCTTTAACGTAACTTCTGAAAGTGCTTGCCATGGGGTAGGATTTCTTAAATGTGCTGCACATGTGTAGAAGTCCAGGGGTTTACTTTTTGATTGGAAGAGAATGTTGCTTCTGCCTGCTGTACCTAATGGCCTCAGGTTATTCTAGAGATGCTATCCTGCAGCTTTGTAGGTAAAAATCTGAAGTGATGGCAAAGTGACACTGCTTATCTGTACCTAATGGTGGAATATGGTATTTCAGTGGTGGCTGGTGGCTGTGCTACCCATGTCTCATGCTTTCCCTAAAGGGGGTGAACATTGAAGAATCTTCCTATGATTTTTTTTATCAGGGTTGCTACACTAGCATTCCTTCGACTTTGTCAGTGTCTATGCACTATTTTTCCTTCTTTAGTGTTGCATAAGTACAGACAGTATTTTTATGAGCAAGAATCATACCCCTAGGTCTAGGTTTGAAAGTCAAAGCTGTCGTCTATGGGCTTCAGCCTGTTAGGTGCCCTGTAGAGCCAGGGATGTTCTGCTTCATAGGGGCAGGATGTTCTCTCAGTGTCAGAAACTGGTCCTGCACTCCCTTTACCTTTCCAGTTTAATCTTAACTGTAGGAGTAGTAGCTGCAATTTCCACAGGCATTTACAAAATGGACATAAGCATACTTTGCTGGTGGGAGCATATTAATGATTGTTAAACCCAATTGTCTAGAAGTATGGGACAATATGTCAGCCCAGATTTTTTGTTTTGGGTGCTTATCTTCAGGAGCTTCCAGGGAGCTGTGTTCTCTTCACAGTGAACTCTGAAAGTGCTTTATGCTCCAACTTGGCAGTGGTTTTCTTTTTCCAAATTAAAGATTCTTACATTGAGGTAGTCTAGTTAGGTCTAAAATAATCTGGATGTTGCTGGTTGTAGCTGTTGAAGACTTAAGTTTTCCAAGGTTGTCAGGTTTTGTCCTCTCCTCAGTTCCCCTGAAGTAACAAACATATTAGTAAAAAAAAATTATGTTCTGCTGGACTTGAGCTGTCACCTAAGCTACTTCCCTTCTTGAAATGTGAAGAGTTGCTAAAATCTAACTGTTGGAGCTCTCCTGAACTTCCCAGCTCACCTATCAGTTATGCATACCCTGAAAAATCAGGATTACATGTAACTGAACAAGTTAAACGTTTGCCATGTTGTCACTAAAATAGTGTCTCTTAAGGATGAACAGGACAGGGAGTGGAAAGCAATCAGTGTGAAACTATGGCTTTTTTTGTCTTCACCTTCAGTTGTCAATGAGACTATACACATTTCAGGATTTTTATTGTGAACAATAGATACCTAAAGGAGTTCCAGACTAGCTGGATTGTGAACAGAAGTTGAGCTCTTCTTTGCCACAAAAATGCTTCTTCACCTGAAGCACTTTGGCAGCAGTACTGGAGCTGAAACTAGCTGTTGCTCATCAGCATACTGCAGTGTATGTTTTGCAGATTTCTAATCTGGATTTGAAAACACCCATAGGACAAAGCACCTTAACTCATCTGCACTATTTTGTAAAATCTGTTGGTGTGTAAACAGGTATGATGTGTAGCTGTTAGCTTTTATCCGAGGAGGATGAAGCTATTCTGGTTCATGTGTATGTGGTTCTTGCGTGAAAATAGTGAAAAAAAAAAAAGTCAGTCCCAACTTCCAACTTGAGTTTTGCCTGTAGACTTAAGAAAAATGCAGTATGTCTTCTAGAACACTAGGGGCTTTTGGTACTGGAACTGGGTGGGAAGAAAAAAATTTACTGTACTGCAGTAAATTTGATCATTCCTAAAACCTGTCCACCTGTCCAACATTTCTGATTTTGGCCCAATTGTATGACAAGTACATTTTGAGCCCAAAAATTTGAGAATCTGATCTAGCTTGAATAGCTGGTATCAGAAGCAAACTAAGTTTTTAAGTTTCTTGTTAAAACTCTAAGAATTTACCTAAAAGTCTGAACGTTTTGCTTCTAGTTCTGCTGGCAAACAAAACAAAAAATGCATCTGCAATTGCTTCACATAATCCAGGGACTTTTCCCCCTGCCCTCTGCTGAAGTCCTAGAATTGGGAAGAGTTAAGTCATAAAACATCATGCAATTTGAAAACAGAAGGACTTAGTAAAAAGAAGTAATCAGGAGACAGTGTGCTCTTAAGTGAATGACAGTCCCAAGTATAAAGTTTAACTTCAGCTCTCAGCAAGTATTTCCCTGTAGCAAAGAATACTGAGTTACAAAGACATGTCTCTTTTTCCCCCCCATGCATAAAAAAGGTAGGTGTCTTACCAAAGTAACTTGTTCCTGTTAAACTTCGTACCTTCTCACATATCCCATGCCACTCTTAACTCTTTATTGTTTTTCTTAAGGAAATTTCCACTTCTGACCGTAAGTGGGAAGCCTCTACTACACGTACTTCCAAGTTAGCCTGCCCACTAGTAGTGTCACCTACAGAACAGCTAAAGATGAAAAGCTTTTCCTTTATATCTAGACTTCTGTCAAAATCTGCTTCATTCCCTCTAAGATACATACTCTCTGGGTGTGCCTTTGTTCAGGCAGGACAGTGGGAGTGGGAGAACAGTTCTGAACTTGGTAGTTTTTGCTGAACTCTGCCTGAAGGCTTCCTCCTGGTAAAGGTGTGTCCAATTTCAGGAATTCATGCTTTTCTTTGGAATCATTGGGGCAAGTAAATCAAGTTAAACTGCACATATATATTCCACTTGACATGTTTTCCTTTGGTTGGTTCAGCATTGATAAACTCACTTGTGAAGATATAACCAGCCTTTCGGGGCAATGATTAAGTGCTGCATGTCAGAGCAAAAGCTAAAGATGACTTACTTCTCTTTCCTTGTCTTCACCTTGCATGAAACCATGGAGAATACAAGCACTTGTATTTAGGAAGTGCCAGAAGGCTGATGATAGACATGATGAAGTCACCTCAGATTAAGAGGACAAAATACGGTGTTATCTTTGGCTTGTCTCTGCTTAGTATTTATTAGAAAGCAAACCTAGGGATTACCACAAACAGCCTAAGCCAAGCATGTCAATTCTTCAGTGTATGGTAGACTGATGTTTGCCCATATCCATGCATTTCCTAAGGCAACCAATTAGGATCAAATGAGAAAAGATAATCTTGTTAAATCTCATGCCAGTGTTCAGAAGGGTAGAACTGTACTTATCTGAAGTTGCTTTAGTGGGACTTGCTAGTGGCTTTTGTTTCACTAGCAGATGCTGATGTAAAAATACAAGACTCTTGGCATCTGTTTTGTTGTGAGGTGATTGACACCAGTGCTAGGCATCATTTACATGAAACATCTGAATGTAGTCACAACAGGATTCAACAAGGTACTAACTGAAGACAGCATTTATAAATGCTGACACTAGTGAAGCTTGTTTAGTTGATGCCCTATACTAAATTGCAATCAGGATTTGATGGATTTGAATAGAGCAAATCTCTTAAAATAGGCAAGGGACAGAGTCTGAGGAAGCATTTTTTACCCACAGAGCAAGGAGTACTGTCTTCTATTTTCCCCAGCTCTGATCTTATTTTTTGTGATAAAGCAGCTACTGCAAGTATCAACTCTTTAACTGAAACTCATATCAAGTTGCTGTCCTGGTTTCTTACTCTTCTTGAGCACTTGGCTTAGAGCTTTGCATCCCTTAAATGAAGAAAAAGTGCCAGGAAGTTTCCCCTTACTTTAGGGACTGACATGCCTCTCTCTTAGGTATTCTTTGGGGAGGGAGTTGATGGTACCCAGTGACGTCTTGTTCTCCGTTGGGGATTATTAGAATGTGCAGCTGGCACTTGGGAAATCTTTCTTGTATTATAGGGCAACATCTATGTTATATCTAGTGCTGTATGCAGTCTGCTCTGCTTGAACAGTTAGTTGGACCTACTGCTTTCAGACAGTGAGCATGACTTTGTAGGAGGCTTCCTTTCAAGTGTGATTCCTGTTTGGGGGGAAGCTTTTGTGGAAATTGAGTAAGATTATAAAGTCATCCCACTTTAAAGCTGAAATGGCACTGATTCAACAAATGCTACAAGATACTAAAGAGGCAATTGTGAAGGGCTGAGTGAATGTCTGGCAAGTGTCTGTCTCAGTTGAAGGTTGGAATCCACTTTGGTAATTGCAATATAAGCTCTTAGGCTAGAGAAGGGGAACAGTTCTGGAAAGACAGGATAGCTCAGAATCTCTGAGTTGGTGTCAGACAATGACAAAATTAAACAGAACTGTAACTAATCACTTGCATTCACTTAATTCCCCATTCCTTTCCTTGATTGATTTATTTACTGGTTTATTCACTTATGTCAGGGAAAGCTTCCTTTCTAGATTTCAGATCATCCTTGTATTTCTTAAATCTCACAATATGCTACAGTACCTCTAATGACAAGCAAGCTGGCACTAAGTTATCCACAGGACCAAATGGCATGGGCAGTTCTTGACTGGAGTGTGAGGATTGTGCCTTGAATCTGCAAATGTTTCTGCTTTTCCCCTTGCTTGTGTGGTTGGTTGACCTTGCCCAGCTGCCAAACCCCTCCTCACTTCTTCCCAGGCTCCAGCATGGGTTTTTCTTACAGACTGCGATCTTCCAGAAAAAATCTGGTCCATTGTGGCCTCTCCATAGGCTGTAGCTTCCTTCAGACAATGTTGAACTGCTCTGCTGTGGCATCCTTTCCATAGGCTGCAGGGCAATACCTGCTCCTCCATGTTTTTTTTTGTGGGCTGCAGAGGAATCTCTCCTTTGGTATCTAGAGCGCCTCCTTCACTGATCTTGATTGTACTGTGGCTTCTCACTTCCCACCCTGCTCCACACGCCATGTGATATTTTGCCTTTTAAGTTTATTTTCAGAGGCACTGTCAACCTGGCTGATGGGCTTTTCTTTGGGCTACAGTGGGTATACTATGGGAACCAGCTGTGTCCAGCACAGGGCAGCCTCTGGCTTCTCAGAGGCTGCCTCTGCAGCTGCTACCAAAACTTTACCATGTAAACCCAACACAGGTGGTCAGACCAGGTTCTACACTGTTAGGTGGTATTGCTTCTTCTGCAATGCTGCCTTGGGTTGCAAAGCTCCCAGTAGAGTCAGCAGTGATTTTGCTGTGCTTCTGCAAGTACCACCAACATGGGTTTCATATGTCAGTCAAACTGGTTGTGCCTTGGAGTCTCCTGCTTCAATCTTTGTCAAGGCATTGTGGATGTCTTAAGAGGCTGCTTATGGTTTTGCCAGTATACCTAAGTAATATCAGAGAAGATGTAGTCTAACTACATCTGTTCTTTTAAGATGTAGCCTCAAATTGACTCTCAAGTTCTGTTCCCATGTGAATGTAGATTTCAGATTGATTATGTTGCTCTGTTTTTTCCATATGTTTTTTCCATTTTTAATT
Source organism: Climacteris rufus (assembly GCA_013398175.1). NCBI lineage: Eukaryota > Metazoa > Chordata > Aves > Passeriformes > Climacteridae > Climacteris > Climacteris rufus. The sequence continues at coordinate 1,809,336 of VZRZ01006846.1, read as the reverse complement.
GCTCTAAGTTCAGTCCCCATGGAGAGCCTCTGAAAATTTTGGTATGGCAAGGCTATGACAACCAAACCTAAGGACAGACTTTTCATCTTCCACATTTGGAAGGGGAAAAGACCACACAGTTGATGATAAGTTTTATTGCTGGTCCTGGTACTGAATAATTCTGAAAAAGACCTGCCAAATATTGTATCTCCTGACGAGCTTTGATCTGGGAAATTTACATGAGCTAGTAATTTTGGTCACCAACAATCTCCAAATGGGATGGGAATAAACATTTTAAAGTTTCCAGAATCTGACAACTTCTAGCATTTTAACCTGAGGGTTTGGGCCTTTACCAAATTGTTTCTCAAAGCCCCATGAAGACTAAACCACTGTAGTAATTCACAAACACTTATTGACCTTACACTGTAGAGCATTAATGAAACTGTTACTTTACTTGCATTGCATGCTTCCATTTGGCAGGATTTTGTGGAGAGTATGAACTTCAAGTAAAATGTTATTAAAAAACATTTTAATGTTTAAACATTTAAACATTTTAAAATGTTATAAAAAAACATTAAAAGTAAAATTTTATTTAAAAAAAGTCTGTCCTAGCTATAGAAGTCCCACTGGTTGAGTTAAGATTGTTGGCAATTAAGTACAGCAGGCAACAAGTTTAGCTGGGTACTTGTGAGCTGTAACAGCCTCCTGTTTCCAGTCTGTTTTTCTGCCCATAAACAGCGTTTATGCTGCATCCATTCTGTGGTCTGTGTTTCCAGGCTCATGTCTGAGCGTGTTTTCTGATCCTTGGCTGTGTGTTGAACACGTTGTTTTGGCCTGCTGTGAGCTACAGCCAAACAACTGCTGTGGCTGAACTGATGAATTTTGTCTGCCAGTCGTGTGGCTGGAGCTGGATTCAGTCACTTGCCTTGGTGGTCAAGTCTGGGTGAAGGACAGCTTCTGAAGGCAGTCTAGACAGCTGTAGCCTCCTGGTTGAAATGCTGACATGTTGTGCAAGTGGAGCAGCTTTCAGAGTATAGGAACTCTCATTATGATACTGCTGTTCCTGATAGACAGCCTGTGCTGGCTGGAAGGATGGACCATGCTGAAAATGGGCTCTTTGTTTCTACTGGCTTAGCACTTGTAGTTATCAGGCAATTTAAAACACTTGAAAGTGCTTCAGGTGTTCCTTTTGTGCCACATGCTAGTGAATTAAGTAAGGTTAACTTTTGAAGTAGCTTTTAAAAGTACAGTAATTAAAAAATCCATGGCTGCTTGCAGCTGTTATCTTTTGGAGACTGTACACTCAACTTAGTGACAGTAGGTGCATTTCTCCTGTTTCAGAAGCCCAGCTTCTTCACTGTTCTCAAAGTGTAGTTTATTAATTCACCATATTAATTCACCCACCATAATTCATCCACCATTCATCCCAGCATCCCACATATGCTTGTACATCACTGGATCACAGATGTTGGTTCAGTGATAGTACCTGGGATTTAGCTATAAGCAAGAGGTGATGGGATGACTTAGGAAAACAAAAGAGCACAGCTGAAGTCTGCAAGTGCTAGTTTTGAAATTTAATGCTGTCCTATTATATAATCCCTGTGTAAAAAAGGACTTACAGCTCTGAGGTTTTGCTGCAAGTTAAAGATAAAACACTTCTTTCCTTTCCTGTACTCTTAGGAGCTGACCTAGTTATGCTTCTTGCCCTCTGTTCAGAGTAACAAGTTCCTCCTTTTTTTTTGTACTGTTCTTCATGCTGTCTCCTTAGTGAAAGCAGAGCTTGTATGTACTCACCCTGAGTTGATAGCTGAGAATTGGAATATATGTTAATGTCTGTTAAAATCACAGTAGACCCCTAGTCCACCCAGATTTGTGTTAAAAGTTGCACTGTTCTGTTATGATCCAGGCAAGTGTTACATGCATGAGAAGAAACTTGACTTCCAAGGAAGTGTAAGGCAAACTTTTCTTTAGCCTTTTAGAGTAGGCTAAAGCTCTGTATAAACTTTTGAATAGAGAGGATTTATGCCCCCCCCCTTGAATAGGGTCTATGTCTAAAAGCAACAGTAGATTATTTGCTAAAGTGAAATGAGGAAGACCAGTTCAATGTGAGACTGGCTAAGAGTGTCTGGGCTAATTTTAATTGAAGGCAGATGTCTCTACTTTTATCACAGGCACACTTTGCTGGTGCCCTGTGTTGGCAGAACTTTCTATGTTGCACCTAGTGTAGGTATAATTAAACACAGGGCTATCTATAAGAGTCTATCTGCTAAAAGAAAACCATACCTCTTTCCAGCAGAGATATGGGGTGACTTGTATGTCCCAACCTTGGCATTATAATTAGTTTTATTCTGCCACTTGTTTGGAAGCTTTCCCTGCAAATTTAGTATAGCGGTTGGTGGGTAGATCCTGATCATTTTGAACTCTGCAAGGATGCCCATCTTTGCCAATAATTGTAGGAAACATGCCTGGGATCTGATAAGGGTATTGCCTGGACTTCATGAAGCTGGATTGATGACCTGGAGGTGTTTTGAACTGGCATGCCTGGTCATGTTGTACTTCCACTTACTGAACTGCACAGTGTACTGATTGTATCACACTGGTTATGACACTGCTGTGTGCTGCCTTGGGCAAGCTGGTTTCAAACTGAATGTGGAGCAGTACTTGAGGGGATGATGTGGCTCCTCAGAACATGGAAGAGTTATCTACAGTGCACTAGGAACTGAATTTTCAGGAGGTGTTGGTGGATGGCTTTGGCCCTATATGTACCCTGAAAAGTCTTTGTCTGAATAGGGAAAGGAAAAACTAAGCCTTCAGGTGTGATGAACTAGATCTAGCCTAGCTAGGGCATGCTATTAATTTAGGCACTTAAAGTCTACATTCTCTCTGCTATTAAGTCCTATGGCCAATCTGTGCAAGGCTCTTGACAGCTTCTTTTTATTTACCATTGTCAAATAGTTAAGTATTTCCTCGAAATAGAACAGTGAGATGATTCTGGTGAGTGCAGGGCTTCTCTGTTCATCTGTTGCTTGTTAAATGTGAGTGCAGGATTGTCAGTTGCCTTCAGTTCTTCTTGTTTAGGTTTGCAGCATGGGAAAGGGGAAATGTGTCATGAGTGTCTGTAAACACAGTATGTTAAAACATTGTCTGCAGGTGTGAACAAGGCACTCGATGGGAATGAGGGAAGTAGATCTGAAATTTTTAGTGATGTTGAATTTAGCCTGGAAGGGATGATGAAATTATCCTGCCTGCAGATGAGGCAGAGAATGCTCAGAAATCCTTTCTGCTGTCTAAATTACCAAAGAAGTTGCAGTGAGATGGCAAATACCTGACCAATGTACACAGTGGTGTGTCGGGCTGGGAATATATGTGTTGATGTGATTTGTGGCTTTATTAGCTGAATTGGCTGATGTAAGCCCAAGGCTGAAATCTTGCATGTAGGCAGTTATGATAACCGTGGGATGTTTTTCATGCGGTTCTAGGCATGAGCATCCAAGTGGTGATGTGATCCCCGTGGAGAGAGAACTTTGCATCGAGGGAGCTCGTATAAAGTCTGAGTTGCCTATAAAGCAGAGGGCCAGGTGTGTCCCTGGCCCGGAATCCTGCCCTCTCGTGGCTCTGGCTGCCTTGTGGCCTGGAGCACCAGCCTCGGGCGTGCTGCTCGGCAGGGCGAGGCAGCTGGAGGGGGTGTGCTGGGCACACAGCTGTGCTCCAACGGTGTGAGGAGGAGCAATACAAATCATCCAGGAGAGACTTCCCAAGTGGAATTATTTAAATATTATGGGATGCCAAGCACTTCAGAAGTGAGTTCTTGGGGTACTTACGCCTTTTTAGTCTGACAATAAACCCTTTCTGAGAGTAGCCCACTGCAGGAGAGTGGCAGCATTTGCTTCTGTAAGAGCTGGGGGTTTTGAGCAAAGAATCAGGTACTTTGATGATAAAATGGAAAGCTAGCCAAGACAGAATTTCAGAATCACACAGTGCAGAACCGCATCAGCAGTGTGGTAAAACCTGTTTTACTTCAAACTGTGTAGATAAAATGCACATCTCTTTATTTACAGTGCAAGAGTTGTGGAAAGTTGTACAGGCTTGGGAACTTGGAGCAGTTGGACGTCTGTATGTGCAAGTTAGCTACAGGTGTGCTCTCCTAACCTTCAGGTTAATCTTCTAAAGGAACTGCTTAGCTTTGAATGCTGTCGCCTTTGTGCCCTCTAACACTGTTTCTTGCTCTTTTGAAGATTAAAAACTTAGGGCGTTCAGTGTTTGTGAGGCTGTAGAAGGTTAAAAGGTGTTTGGTTGCACAATTGGCTGTCTGTACTGGTTTACGACCAAGAAGGAAAAGTGGTTTATGCCTTGACTTTCCAAGATCAAAACTGCTTGCAAGACTCTGCCTTTAAATCTAATCTTTAAATTTACTGTGGCTTCTAATAACAATGAGCTAGTTCAACTTTCATTCACTATGTTCTTGGTGAAAGTTCATTAGATGCTTTAATTCCACTTGAATAGTCTGCCTGACCAATGATATAATTAATTGACCATTTGTGTCATTTAGGGGTGTGTGCATTGGTGTGCAGCATACTGATAAGGTATCTCAGAGATGGCTTAGTTATAAAGTGCTTTGAACTGGAAATTGAGCAATTACCTCTGGAAGCAACTAAAAAAGGCAAGTGGAAGTTGTAGCTAGATGATAGTACGGACTAAACAAAGATTGGTTTGTGCATCTGGCTTTTGAAGACCATGTTAAGTGTCATCTGAGTGTGCTTGTGGATTGGAGAATCTCTGTTCTGGTAACTTGCTCAGGTTGTTTTAAGTTGGACAACTCTTAAATAGCTTCAACATGGTAAAAAATTGAGCCTAAAATGCAGTAAGACTTGTATTTTATCTTTAGATGGTGTTCTTTGAAGTGGGGCTCCCCCAGTGTGTTAAGACATTGTACCAAGAATTGAACAATTTAAATTCACTAGGCTTAGGATCTTTACTATTCAACAAAGTAAATCACAGGCTTGGTAAGAATTTTGTTTTAGGGATACCTTGTCCTATACTATTACAGTGGATGTATAATTGCCAAAATACATGCCTGATGCTTACTTTTTCTGTTCGGTGATTTGTTTGCTTCAGTAGTAAGGGCATAAACCTGCTGAAGAAACTCAGTGAGGTGTCTCTTTTTCCTATCAAGCCTACTGTAGCTTTGTATTTCATAGTTATAAAGTATCTAAATTTAACTTGCTATGTAGTACTTCTGCACAGACAGGGCTGGACGACTGAGGAGTTAAGCAGATGCTGACTACTCCTTCAGTCTGTACAATGTGGACTTGTCCAAATAAAAAGTAGGTGAGGATAGAAACTAGTCAGGCTTCTGCTCGAATCTAGAAACTGAATCATTATTTAGTAGATGAGAAAGTCCCCTAAGGTTCTCAACCACTTTTTCAGCAGATCTTTGCTCCCGTAATTGAGTGTTGGAATGGACTCTTTAGCTTCTGGTTTTATCATTGATGCTACACTTGATTACAGTGGTGTTGCTGCAGTTATCCAATCAGTGCTGTTTGATACTGAACTTGGTGGACATTCCTGTGCTGAATGGGGAAGAGCAATACTGACATGGCAAAACAGTTCCTAGAGCAGGCATGCAACTTCTGTAGCCTCTTTGAGCAGTTGGCTTGGGTGCATCTGCCAAAGCCTATAACTGCTGGTCTCCCACACAGGTACATGCCTGAGATGTGATATTTTTAACTCTGGGTTCGTCAGCAGCTGAGTGAATTTCTCTGTGAAAGGGAATGATGTCAACAGTAGTCCTACTTGATCTTCTCTACCTACGTGAGTATACTAAACTGGATTGTCAGAAATGTGTGTATTTTGCCACAGATTTGCAGAGTGGGAACAATCCAAAGGAATTGCCCTGGGAGTTTTCAGGAAGAACCTATACAAGGTGTGAGCCATCTTGAGAGTTAAATGCCACATCAGACTGGGTACTTTTTCTGTTCTTGTTTGCCCCTTTTAAATTGAGAATTTAAAGCAGGTCTTTGCCTTTCTACATGTGCTTCCCTGTTGTTTTGGGGTGCCTCACCCTACTTCTTTTACTAGTTAGGTGGAAGAGTGTTTATTTTTTCTTTTACAGAGGAGCTACCATGTGTTTCTAGACTGAGAGCTGAGAGGAAGTGCCATCACTGGAAAGAAAAACAAACTCATCCTTCACTGCCTCTCCTGGTACTTTCTATCCCACAGGTCAGTTAGGTGATAGGAAGGGACAAGTGTCTGGACCTTCTGTGTTGTGCTCACCTCAAAAGGTACTCCTTTGAGATCCTAAATGGTACTTGGCTCTGCTGTAGTCAGGTTGGTGCCCTGTTTACACTTAGGTTGCCCCAAAGGTGGGAAAGAGAAGTGAGAAGTGTCAAGTATCTTCAACTTGCCACAGGATGTGATTAGGTAACTTAAGAGGATTCTCAAGTCTTTCAAGCAATGAGTAAATATGTCAAAGGTGATGGAAAGCTCCAGAGTCTTACATGGATGCTCTAAGTCTCTTTGTCAAAATTGGAGCATCAGGATGGTGTTGAATTTCTACTATTTTGAGCAGTCTGCTTTGATGGGAAAGGTACCAACTGTTGTTGGAGGGGGAAGCAGACTGTTGTAGCCCAGTAAAGAAATAACTTGCCCCTCTGCTACTGAGGGTTAGTATCTTATGGTTTTGGTTAGGTACTAATGAAGTTATAAGAAAAACTGGCATGTTACTCTTAAGTGGAATATGAGACTTGGGTCTATGCAGTTTAATTCTTGGATTTAGATTATTTTTTATGTAACCTCTTTAGAAGCCCAAACAAGTCAAGTAACTCCATAAGAAGCATGGCACAAAGTCACTCAACTGGACTGACTCTAACTTTGGTACCTTTGGTTGCTTTTTGCATATTTCTACCTAACCTTTCCTTAACAGATATAAAAATTGAGCATAGTACATAGTGGTAATCTGTCTTGTCCCCAGTGCAGTACTCATGCAGCAGTATAAGAGAACATTGATAGGTTTTTGCTTAACTCCTCCCCATTGAAGGGTGTTCGCTGTCTTGGTTAAATTAAAGCAATAGCACTGCTTCATTCCCTGCTGTCCAATGTTATCCACCCAGTTCCTATGTTAGACACTCAGGCTGCATCAGCAAGTGCTTCCCTATAGTTCAAACGCTGCATGTAAGTGAAGCCAGAGCTGTAATTGCTCAGAAGAGGAGAGAGCTCTGAGGTGTAAGGAGTTAACTACGTATACATCTGACCAAAGTGCTGCCTTATCAAACTCTTTTCTTGGGTGTACTTTGGGTAACTATGAACTGGAATTACTGGAGGCTGGGGAAGAATAGCTTTCCAGACATTGAATGCCTGAAGAATGGTGGTAGATTGTGCCCTCTTTTATCTTTTCTACTGGCTTGTTTGGTGAACTTGAGTGAGTTACCATCTCTAAAGCTTTTCACCTAGAGTGGGATAATGCCTGCCTTACAGGTATGTGTCAGAGCTCTTTTCCTAGTAAATACGCTGTAGTCCACAGATAAAAGAAGTCTTAGAAGTGCAAAAACTCAAGCTGCACAGCATGCTTATAATATATCGCCATTAAACATCTGTTGGCAATGTCTAATGTAATTTCCTGTTAATGAGGGTTGTTTTAAACTGATTTTTAATAAGTAATTTTTATTTCATAAGAGGTGGTCAGGTATGTATCTTGTTGCATTTGATGGGATCCTAGTCATTCCTGTTCTTGGGTAGGACCCCAGATTATTCTTGTTCAAGTGCTGCACAGCACCTAGGAGAATTCCTGTCTGAAAGCTCAAAAAAGAGCAAAGAATGTCTGGGGTGTTTTGTGTCTGTATTGGCTTGGGAACTGCAGAGGAGGAATGCTTCCAATCTGATTCATGTAGTCTGGTAAAACTTGGAATAAGATACACTAGGGTGTCTGGTTTGTCCTTACCTCAAATTTAAGAGCTCTCAATAGGAAAACTGCTCCTCCACATAATGACAAGCATCTCATGCTTTCTAATAAATCTGAACTTGATGAAGATGCTGATGTAAGTAAGCATGGTTTGTTGTAATTCAGAGAGAAAATAAAGATTTTAGCCCAGGCGGGCTGGAAAAATATGTTGGGGGATGATGGCCAGTCTCTGAGAGAGCTGGGGAATTTAGTATCTAGTGAAGCCACTGGCTATAAGGAAAGGGAGACACGCTTGAGGGTGAGAGGAATGAGGAGGGGAGCATATCTGGTGCTCCCAGGTTTTGATTGCCTGCAGGCAGGCCCACCCTGGTGCCTTGAGACTGGTTTGCAGCCTCTGAAATAGCAATGCCTTGGGATGGAAGTGTAGATATGTCCCCCCCTTTTCTTCTGGAGGATGTTACTGGGAACACCATTTCCATTGCATCAGTATACAGCAGTGCTTGTTCACTCAGAGGTGCAGGTAACTCAAGGGACAGGCTAATGTTGTAGAACTTGCCCTTCCCCTCCACACTTTGCTTCTGCACCCCTGAGCCCCAGTGCAAGGAGTAGGCTTGCTGAGTGGCAGAAGATGACTTGGCCATCTTGGGGACTGGATGCAGCTTGTAGGCTACCAGCTGAAGTGTCCTGACAAGTTACTGTACCTGAGATGGCAGTAGTCTCTCACTCTTTTCTGTAATCCTCAGTTATTTTGGGCTATCTATAAATAGACATTGAGTGTCTGAAACAGAATTCATGCTAACTGATGTATTGATTTGCTGCACAAGGACATGCTTGCTTGATAAGAATTCCTGTGGAGGGGAAGACGTTAAGAGCTAGAAGAGCGATACTATCTGTGAGCTGCCTTGGCACTAGCTGTGCTGTCCTCACTGCTTCTAAAACATCTCAGAAGAAAAATGACTTACTTTTGGCATTATTTCCTCTTTATTGTAAAGTGCAAGAAGCTAAATCTTAAAAGATTGTGGACAAGGGCCTTGGACTAAGGCTCAAGCAGATGAAGATCACTGCTGATAAACCATATTTGGGTTGGTTAGAGATGAGTTGTTAAAACAACCTTTTGTGGTGGACATTGTTTGGAAAACCTCATACAGTTTTCATAAAGATCTTCACAGTTGAATTCTGTGACTCTTTTACTGGGCTTTCATTTGACCCTTTCCTTTGCCATTTTTCTCACTGTCCTTTAAAGCTGTGTCAGTGTCTTTCCTGATGTTTGTTGTTTTTGCTGCAAGTTTTCTTTGTGAGTATCATACTTTTTACTTAAATGCTGAGTTGAAGCTCCTTGCTGGATACCAAGCTGATGCCACATGTTATCACCATGTAAAACAGTTCTTAAGACAGTAAGAAGTTACAGGATTTCTCTGGTGTTTCTGATTTATTAACAATCTAATTTCATTAAGACTATGTAACTTACCTTTGTCAGGCAACATTTCTCTACTCTTTTTGGCAAGGAGAACTTAAGCTTAGCAAGCTGAAGAGGCCAGTGAACTTGAGGATCCCAATTCTCTGTGGGTAGGACACAGATATTCTTCCAGCACTTGAACCCAGACAGTTTAGCAGGTGGGAGGAATTCTGGAGGTTAGTGAATGGTTCTGCTAATGATGACCATAGGAGTAAGTCCTTTCACAAACAAGCTGTTGAAAACACTTCGAGCTGATTCCCTTGTTAAAAAGGCTCACAGCAACAAGAAACTTGGGGAATTGTGTCCCGTGCAACTACCTACTGTCTTCTGACTACTGGTTTAATTCTTTGGTATCTGACTCTACAAAAACAAAAGTAACTTCTGCATTTGGATAAATATCCTTTACATACATGGACATTGCATAAGGGCAGTAAAAATACATAGCTGAGTAATCAGAATGTCTGTAAGGAAAGTTACTGTAGGAGTTTATCAACTACTTATTAGGTGACTCAAAACAGACCTTTAGTGATATTTCTGCAGTGAAAGTGTGGTATATATTTGTGGGGGACAGTTTGCTATGGCTCTTGCATCCTGTGTTCCAGTTAGTGGAACTAGACTGTGTGAATGCAAAAAGCAGTGTGTTCAGGATTGTGGTGCTGCTGCTTTTGGTGGGCTGGTGCTAATCAAAGGGATGGAAGAATATATGATTTTTGGTGCTTGTAGAGAGAAGAATGACTGGTGTAAGCCTGAAAGGGGCAAATTTATCAGAAGAGTTATGCTGGGGAAATGATTTTAAGTAGAAAATGGAGTGAGATGACCAGAGACAAGGTGACAAGTCTAAGTCGGCAAGCTAGCTGGAGTGAACTTGCCGGGCAGGTCCCTAGTTCTGCATTGCCTCCACTAATCTAGTATGGCACAAATCCATTTGGGTAGCTGTTGCTATGGATGTTGACTCCCTGTTTTGGGCACCCCTGCCTAAGTACTGAGAAGATGGGAAGTTTCAGTATCTAGTTATGAATCTATCATGTGGTACCACCATGAGGAGAAGTGCTACTCCAAACCACTAACAATCTCTTTCTGCCTGGACTATTTACTACTAGTGGGAAGAATTTTGTCTGAAAGTAATGTTTGTCATGGGCTGCCTCTGCTGCTAAAGATGACTTATGCTTAAGTAGAAAAAAGGTGAAGAAAGAATAGGTTTAACTAGTAAAAGTGACTTGAAGTGGTTGTTTTTCCTGTGTACTTATTATGTACCTAATAAATTTGACCAAAAATTTGGGTTAATTCCTACCCGTTTAACAACATGGTCTAGGCTGTAAAGTTTTGCAAAGGCTAGATGATTTATGCATCCTCCTATAAGAGCAATCTCCTGTTTCTGAGCTAAAAAGGAGTCTTTTAGATCTTCCTCCTTTTGGAGAAAGTACACTATTTCTGCCTCTGAGTTGACATAAATGCTGGACAAGAGCTTTTTTTTGTATAGAAAAATTAAAAACAGAGCTGCTATAATTTCATAGAATCTTCAGGTTCTTGAACCTGAGTAATCTTCTAACAAAAAGCTCATCTCTAAATTCACATTATACTGAGTTTCTGTGGGAGGCTATTTTCATTCCTTGGTTTGATCTCTTCCCAGTTTGAGCTAAGCTTCTTTTTATTAGCACTTAGTCACCTGAAGCCTTATACACCTTCAGAGTGTGCCAGTTCGGAGAACTGACTTGAAGAAAATTGTTTGGGGTAAGTGTTATTGTCACAAGGCAACCTGTATTTTGGGGAGACCAGGCACTCCAGCTTTGCTTTCTGCTCTTTTGCACTTCATTTGGTAACAGGCTTCTAAGGATTTATACTTACCTGCTGACACTTCTGTAAAACTTTCTTTCCATGCTCCCAAGGATCCATATTCCAAGGATATATGCAGGTCCTGCTTTAAGGTTTTCTTATGAAAGTTACCTGATAGAAGTAGTTAATTTGCAGATCTAGGGTTTATCTAATTTAGAGGACTTTAAGTGATTCCATTTTAAGAACAATTCTCAGATGAAGATACCTCTCTGATGCAGTTCTCACACACTGTAATAGAATTTACTTCTAGGTATGAGCATGGAGAATAGTGAAATAAGCAATGGATATAAATCTGTACTGTAGCCAAAAGCTGCTGTCAACCTCTTTGTGTGCAGACATCAGACTTTCCTCCCTAAACCTTGTTCACAGGTGTTCAAAATCTGGCTCTGGTTTTACCTCCTGCAGTGTTCCCTCCCTTTTACCTAGGGGTTAATGATGACTAAATTTTCCTGCAAACTTTTTTTCTAAGAGGTTTGTGTTGGGTTCTCCTTACTAATGAGGAAATTCCAGTGAGGGAGGGAGAGGCAAGAAGGAAGCTCCTTGGCAGAGCCTTCACAGACTTGGGTATTGCACTGAGTCCTAGTCCTGTGTGAGCCCTAAAGTACTTGTGCTCCTAGCAGGCTCTGATGACACAGGGTAAAGGTAGCTGAATCCAGAGAATGGAGTCTCTGCAGGACAGCTTAGTTTTCAGATGGTTTGTATTTTCTTAAGGATAATTTGAGTTTGCTTTTTTTTCTTGCTCCTTTCCATTCTGCTTTTATTTTAGGTAATGCTAATGCTTTCTTGACACTGTCTTGATATCCAGGTGTAAGTGTAGTTGGGGTACTTCTAAAAAATCTTTGCAAGGAGCTAAGCTACTGATTCACTGCCCTGTGGCCAACAGCCCAACTGTTATCCAGGGGCTTGTTAGTAATCAGAAACGAGGCTACACTTCCTTTTCTCTGTCACTGAAAGCTGATAGGAATAAAATCTCATATTTCAAGATTTAAAATTTGTCATCTGGCTTGATTGATCAAAAACACGCCAACAGAGAACTGACTTATTTCTCTATAGTCTGCAGCTGGAAGTCCTGGGAAAACAAAGGAATATGGTGGTATTTGAGCTTTAACCAGTAACAGAGGATTGGGGTTTGAAATAGTATCCAGTGATAGAGCTGAATTACTGAGTATAATTAGGGCTTTTTAGGGTCTGGTTAATAATGTCCTACTTCTACTTGAATTCTAAACGAGAAGCTGGCTAGTGAAATTGTTTGGGTTTGTAACTGTAACTGGGAAGAGAGAAAAGGCCTAGGAAGCTGCAGAAGTTCAGAATGGATGTGGAGGAGCTGGAACAGTGGTGAGGGATGGAAATGAACTGGCAGCCTGGCATGCAAATAACCTGGGGAGAAGATGCCTGGTGCAGGAGCTCGTAACAATATTTGTATATGTAAGATGTTAATGTAATTGCCGGGGAAAAATGTCTTTCCAGGGTTAGCTACAGAGTGGTCTTCCTGTGTGCAAGAGCTGGCAAACTTCAGCAGGGAGGAACAGAGATGACTCTTCTTGAGTTTAATAGTTTTCTTAAGGGTTTCAGTGTTTTCCAGTAAGGCACTGAAAGAGAGCTGATGAAATGTGTAGGACCTGTCTGAACCTTAAGAGGATTGGAATTCAAGAGGAGCAAAGACAAAGAGTGAGCAGGTAAGAGTGAGAAACTGGGAGCATCTGGTTAGAAGGAGACTTGACTGGAGAAATGTGTGGAGCAAACGTGACAAAATCAGGATTGAAAACGATAAGCAGCTTGATTGGAATCAGTCTGGAATCTTTAGTGGTGCCCACATTTTTAAGGTTCATGAAACCTTATAGCTAGGCCAGACACACAGCCATTTCTCATGCACCTGCTAAACCAATTTTAATGAAACTGTCACTCCAAGTTCTTAAACCCAGATATTTTTTCCTTGGGTCACAGTTGATCTAAACTGACTTAGTATCTGCCTGGAGTCCTATCAAATGACATAAAATAATTTTTTGTTAACTCTTCCCTTCCTATTGGTACAGCTGGATTTCCTTAAGTTTCTTAAACTTGAATTACTCCTTCAATTATCTCTTGCCTCCTGGTATAGAACAGAAAGCTTGTAAGAAGTAGGATGATAAGTGATTCAGCATGTCAAGATTTTTTTTCAGGTGAAACTAGGACTTAGCAATGTTTGTTAAGACAACTAGTGCCTGTGATAACTCTTCAGCTTGAAAAGGTTCCCAAACACAGGGGAGGGGAGAAGAGAGAGGGCTTTTGCACCAGAACAGGCTCCTCCTCTGCTGGAGGAACTGCTGAGAACTGATTGCCCTGGGTGCTGCTGTCACTAGTCTTACTAATATTTATGCAGTCCTGAGCTGCTTTTTTGGGTGTGCATGGCAATCGCCACAATCTAGGCATTCGTTATTGCCATCTAGCTACCTATTTTTAAACAAACCTCAACTGGGGCATGCAGCACTTTATAGCTATAGTAACTAGAGCTCTCCTGAGGCTTGTATTTGAGCAAGGTGAGGGAGTGTAATTTGTTGTTGTTGTCCTCTTGTTTGGAAGAGGAAAAATACATACTGTAATTCCTGCATGGGTGGCTGCAGGTGAATGGGGAGAAGTCTCCTTGTTACCTCCAAATATATTAGCTTGCCTGCTGTCCCCTCAAGCAGTATAGTATCACATGAGCAGTAATCAGTCTACCCTTTAGTTGTGCTATTCAGTGATAAAGCAAGTCCTGCTTCTTCTGATCTTTCTTCCTGGGATCATCATCTTATTGGCTATGGTCCAGGCTGCTGTAAAAGTGGACAGTATCCTCCAATAAGGAGAGGAATATAAATAATTTGGGTCAGCAAAGAAAATTTCAGATGAGATCAGACCCAGTATCCTCTTAAGCTATAGAAGGCATGAAGAAAGAAAACTTCTTAACCCTGTTCAGAAACTCACTGTACTCTTCTAGATGTGGTGATAGTATGAGTACAACTTACTCTTCATGGTCTAAAACAGTCACAAAGCTATTGTGGAAGCCAGTATCATAGCCTGCTTTAAGTCTGTCAACTAAAAATGTCAATTTGGTCTTTGTCCACTGTGCAAAGTCTGACCAGTGAGCCTGAGTATGTGTTTGTACTGAGGCCAGGTCTTAGACCAGACAGAAAGAGATCCAGAAAATCTGAGGAATCCAGATAAAGCCACAGATGTTTTCTCATAGCTTTCTCAATAACATGCCCTGAAAAGGAAGATGAGAGACTGCAATAATCTTGCCAATTATCTGTGTCAAAGATTTATTGTGCAAAGGTCTCATATTTGCTTATATTAAGACTGATACCCTGCTGCCTTCAGGGCGGCAGACAGCAAAAATAGACTGATATGTATATTAGAAATTTTTTTAGCTTCCACTAGAGAGATAGAGAAATTGCAGCACAAAGTTGGCTGAGCACTTCCAGAACCCCAGTGAGTGCAGTTGGAGGAAAGTTAACCTGGTGAGTGCTGTGTGAATTTGGACTAGAGATGGCTATTTGTATGGAATCCTGTTGGTCCTAGATAGAACAACTTGTATGAAGATACCAAAAAAGATATCCAAGATAACCAAGCCTATCCAAGCCCACTGGCAAGGGGGGCTTGGTGACAGTTAAGGTTGCAAGGGGCTTGGTGACAGTGAAAGTTAATTTCACTTGTGTTTAAGGTAAAATACTGTAGAACTGGAAATACTGGAAAACTTCTTTCCCCACAAAATAAGGAAAATGTCTGCTTCTAGCAGTAAGGAAGCAGCATGAGTATTCGGCAGCTCCTCACCAAAAGTGTGAAAATATTTCAATGTAGCTGGAATTGCCCTTTCTGCAACTTCAAACACACTAAAATAAACAGTTCTATGGTACAAAATGAAAAAACTGTCAACCTGAGAGTGAACAGCCTCTGTATCAAGATCAGTCACTAACACCTTTCTGCTTGGATGTGGGGGTTAAATGTGCTTATAACATTGTGGGGAGGAAGAGAAATGCTTTGGTGGGAAAGGGATTTTATATCTTGTTGGGCAAACTCATACCAACAGTCTGGGGCAGCATCAAGATACCTGTAAATGTTTCTTCCTTTGAAGACACCCCTGTCCTTGCTTCCCGTTCTAGGTAATAAAACTGCAGACCTCCTAACCTGGCAGTGTAGAGATGTTTCCCCTTGCTACAAGAAAGACATTGAAGGACTGGAGTGTGTCCAGAGAAGGACAATGAAGCTGGGGAGGTGTCTTGAGCACAAGTTTGAGGAGCAGCTGAGGAAGCTGGGGTTGTTTAGTCTGGAGAAAAAGCAGCTCAGGAATGACGTTATTGCTCTCTACAACTCCCTGAAAGGAGATTGTAGCCAGGTGGGGGTTGGCCTCTTCTCCCAGGTGACAAATGACAGAACAAAAGGAAATGAACTAGTTGCACCAGGGGAGGTTTAGGTTGGATATTTTTCACTGGAAGTGTTGCCAAGTATTGGAATGGGCTGCCCAGGAAAGCAGTTGAGTCACCATCCCTGGAGGTATTTAGAAGATGTATAGATGTGGCATTTAGGGACGTGGTTTACTGGTGAACTTGGCGGTGCTGGGTTAAGGGTTGGATGTGATTTTTTAGAGGTCTTTTCCAAACTAAATGATTCTGTTCTATGATTCCTTGTAGATCTCGGCAGGAGGGGTTCTTCTGGGAACATCATACAAACCACATCTGTCACTTCAATATGGAAAATATGCCTGACCTGTGTAAACAGACTTGCATGCTAGAGCAGGTTTTCATGCTAGTATGTAATAATATTGCTGGGTAGTTCAGGAGTAGTGATAAAATGCAACATCTTACTCCCAATCTATTGGAAGGCATGTGAACTGTACTTGAACAGTCTGGAAAACCTAGCACACTCACTAACAATTTACTAGTTTAAAGTGGTGTTGGCTGGTTTGACTCTTCAGTGAATGACAGTGCTGTAGTGATGCTTGACCTGTTTTTCTTTGCTCTCCAAGTTCAGTAGTCAGCACCTAGATTAGTGCTACAATTTCTAAGAAAGGCACAAGTAATTACTGTAAAAAAATCCCACAGAAATTGGAAAGTGTATTTACTCTTCTGAATGTTGCCTGTCACTGACAGCAGATGATGGCATTAGAGCTAACCATGGTGCCACTAACAGGGAACCTTCCTGCTTTACTCACACAAGCATTTTATCTTAGAAGTGTTTCTCTCTAGTGCTTCCAACTCCTGAAGCAATGAGTTCGTGCATCTTGTCTGTTAGGCAAAAGTTTTTGTAATATATTTAATCATCTTAAGTGACTACTTTTTGCGGTGAGAGCAGAGCGTTAGTTTCATACCAGCAGAACTATAGTTCCTATCCTGAAGCTTTTGTGTACAGAAGCTTCTTCAATTTGTGATCCAGAAAGACTTTTGTAGTAAGGAAAGCTTCTCTGCTGCTACCTGTGCTGTCCCAAAAGGCTATAACTGCTTGACAGTCCAGGAAAGCATTTCTACCACTTTCTTCATACAGAGAGCTAAATGCTGGGTGGTTACCCCTGCAAAACTGAGGGAAGCATTAAGTTTAAATGTAAGTAGAAAGATGAGAATTATTGTTGAACACTGTAAAATACAATGCAAACAGAACTATGTAATGAAGTAATGAAACAGTCAATCTTTCCCTTAGGGAGTTGGGAGGAAAAGTCTATTTTTTTCTGACTTTTGACAAGAGTTTAATTTCTGTTTTGTATTTCTTTTCTGATTCTTTCCCTCTTGGTCTAAATTCCTGGCTGGCACATTTTTTTTCTTGGTTAGCAGGACTGGGTTATTTAATTCTGAATTTAAACCTCGCCTTGCATTTAATGTGTTGGTTTGGATCACTGTGGAATCCGCCAAGGTGGGTTTGGCACTTGAAGCAGTGAGTGTTAAGCCAAGCCTTGGATCCTTACGATGTCAACAGCACCCTACTGAAGGACTATTCAGAAGAGTCTTTATTGGCCTGGTGAAGCAAAGCTAAGATTTTTAAATGGTGTTTTTAAATGTTATCATCTGGCATGTATAAAGTTGAGTCTCTTGTGGAAGAAAGGGATAGGCGCTCCGGAAGATTTCGGGATGTACGGAGAGGGACAGTTAAACCCTTCCCCCTCATCCCTCTCTCTCTGGGCTGATAAGCGATCACCCAAGGCATGCAGCCTCACCCCCCCTGCTTTCCCCTAGTAATTTTCCACTCCTTATCGAGACCCAAGGTCTTACCACCCCCTTTTCTGACGTGGTGGGACCCTTAGCTATATAACCGACCATGTAAAGATAATAAAGTCCTTTTGATTCATCCACCACATTGGTGTCAGTGTGTCGGAGGCCCGGTGGCCCGGAGTAGGCCGGACCATCGTGGTTGCGTCTTCAGAACCAGGTCGCCTAGCCTTCCGAATAGAAAGGCTACAGTCTCTGAAACTACCTGTCTGTAGATCAAATGCATGTTATCTTAGTGTCAACTGCATATGTTAGTAGGTGGACATTGCTACTGCAGTGATTTGTAGGGGGAGCGAGTAGTACCTCATAGCTATTAACTGTATAGTTAATTTGTCTATTAAGTAGTGAGAATTTGTCTGTTGGTAGTGAGAATGTGTCTTTATTGTTGCTTTTTAATCTACAGACTAGAAGTCCAGGAATAACACATCCTCTATAATACTAGGAAAACCCTTTGTTTTTAACAGCACTGGAATAACATTAGTAACAAATGTAAGAAAGCTGCTGCTGCTTTCACAAGCTACTCTGCATTTAATAGGAGTACAGGGTATTATGTATGAACAAGCTGAAATTCCAGTCTTCAGTTTTGCTGTTTTTGAGACTTCAGAGAAGTAATAGAGCAATAGGGGCAGCTTCCCTTATTACTCTGTATAGCTTTGAGGTCATGAGAGCTGTGAGGGTGACAGGGACTGTGAAGGTTATTACTCTGTATAGTTGATCAGGGCAGCACCCAACTCTGAATATCTCTCTGAAGATAGCAAGGTAGGCCTGTAGAAGGGGATATGTCAAGCAAGTTCTGTCCCCAGACAGTGTTTCAGAAGCTTTGACACTGAAGTGCTGATGATAGTACATGTAAAGCCAAATGAAATGGGGAGAAGCTCCTGACTCAGCTCATCTTTGGTTAATCATTGTCTTCAGGTTATATAGGGGTAAGAATAAAATTAAGGAAAGTAAACCCTTGAGTGTTCTCAGTACTGCCTTTTTTTAATAATCCCTCCTGTGTAATGGAATTCAGACTTGGAATTCATTTAGTATGCATCTCCTGATGGGCAGCCAGCCCTTGATGGGTTTTGAACTAATGAGCTCAGCTATTTCTAATATCTACTTCTTGGTTCTGCTGTTGGCAGCAGTAACACCAACCATAATGAAGGCTGGATGCCAGCTTCAATCTGAATGACTCTTTCAGCATTTTTGAGGAATTGATTTAGGGACCAAAGCTTGTAGAACTATCGAGTTATAATGGGTGGCATTCTCCATCCTGGAAGATATACAAGGACAAAACATTTGTGATGGAAGAAGTGCCTTAGTACAGTTTTATTTCCATTGGCCCTCAACCCTGAAGATGTGGTTGCCAAACTGTTTGTAAATTTTGTTCACTCATTATGTCTCCTTATGAGACTATCTCCTAGCAGAATAGAGCATTTTCAGAGATGGTGGTGGTCTTCATATGCCGGCTTTGTTTACAGTAACAGTGTCTAATGGCTGTGGCTGAAGGGAGACAGTTGTTGTGGTGTTGACTAGAAAGTGGGAAAAGGGTATCTGAGCTTCGGGTAAACTCAGTTGTATCTGTCTTGCTGTGGGTACTTACATAATGTGCCTTGTGTGCATGTGAAAGGGAATGGTATTTACCTAGGAGACAATGTTCAGGAGGTTACAATGCCATCTTTGGTAAGACTTGATATCTGCTTTTTGCAATGGGCAGTCTCTGGCATGGAGAGAAAGTTTTGTCTTATTGGGAAGAAGGTGTGACAAGAAGAGAAAATGTGGGTTTTATCGTGCTAGTTTGGGATGTTTAGAAGGCTTATCAACTGACTTGGAGACTCCACTTAAAGTAGGTGCCCAGCTCTTCAGCAGTAATGCTGTGAAAATAAAGTGTGAATACTTTGAGTTGTTGAGAGCGACAGCGTGCTAAGGTGCTTAAGAGAGGGGGATCTGGATGAATCCATGTCAGGTGATGATGACAAATTTTAGGGGCTTTGGATTTAAAAGGAAGCCCTTTATACCCATCTAGTTCCTGATGGGAAAATCAACACAGAATTTGTACTTCGTCATACAGATTATTTGTTTAAGAATGCTTCAGCAAAACTTAATTGTCATCAGACATGCTTGCAGTTTGTGTAACCCTACAAAACATAGCAAAGACTCGTGAAAAGCCTGTATCAAGACCATTCTGTTTGCAGTACTCCAAGCTCTTGTAAATGGGGAAGGTTTCCTAGGCTGACTGCATAGCCAGTCCTACTAAAAGCGGGAAAATAGGCTCAAGAAAGTATTATTTCACAGCAACGTTCTGTAAGTGGCCAGACTACCCAGTACACAGAACTCTACAAATCCTGGAACTGGCTTTTAGTGGTTTATACAGTGGAGAGTGAGAAAGTATGTACTTCAGTCTCCACAATTCAAAAGAATTGGGGCCAAGAGGGAAGAGTCTGTGCAATGGTTTGAAGCATTCAGTATGCTAACATTTGGGTAAGCATAGTGATCACTCTTCACAGAAGTCTTGCTTGAGTTACTGTCCTTTGTTGAAGTATACACCTGTTATTCCTTCAAGCCTTCCGCTTTCTGAGAGCTTCTTTTGAGAAAAGAATCCCATTACAATGGGATAGCTGACTTCTCACCCAGTGACAGCATGAAGCTGTAATCCTGCTGCATTTGCTAGGGCAGATCAACAGCTTCAGCTATCATTACGACAGACTAAAGTAGGGGATATGGTTACTGAGAGATTAATTTGGCATAAGTTATATGGAAGGATGTTTTGAGTCTGTTTTTTGAGTTATGCTGAATAAGCACAGGATGCCTTAAACCAGAAAGACTGGATCATATAGTTAAACAATACAATTTACTAAAGACAAGATTCCACCTTTTATAGTAATGGAAGTTTTGTTGTTAGTTTCTTGGGACAAGAAGTTCATTGCCTGACTGTTCAAACATTTGGATTTTCTGTCTGGTTCAACATGTGTAGTAGCAACAGTAAAGAGAAGAAATAGTCCAAGTTAAATATACCTTCTCTTGTCGATGTATTTGGCAAATTAAATTTAATCTGAGGTTTGTTCTAGGCTTACATGTCACCTTGGCTGCGGGAATTCTTTGAGTAGGAGAGTGAGCTTTGACAGAAATTTAAGTAATTACTACAAAATAATTAAATTAGTCTCTACCTTAATACTGCCAGTCTTACTAGAAAGGCTTAGAATTTGGGTGTTAGAAATGTGAGACTTAAGATGAAATTTCTGTTTTGTGTTTAAGTTTTGGTTTCTTCCTCTG
The DNA here is from genome assembly GCA_013398175.1 of Climacteris rufus. Classification (NCBI taxonomy): domain Eukaryota; kingdom Metazoa; phylum Chordata; class Aves; order Passeriformes; family Climacteridae; genus Climacteris; species Climacteris rufus. The sequence continues at coordinate 1,788,707 of VZRZ01006846.1, read as the reverse complement.
TTCAGATGATTGGTATACTGAACTTACAAGATGCTTAAATTTGAGATTTACAAAATTGAAGTTAGATTTTATGAAGGTGATGCAGGCACGTGGATATAAAAATTGTGTGGCAGAAGGGATTATTTTAAAATCTGAAATGAACTTCTTGTCCCAGATGTCTCTGTCATTTTCTTTCCCACAACTCAGCTGTAGCTAAGCACTTCCATAAATTTGCACCTCAAAAGCAAAAGATAGAAATGTTAAAAGTTCACTCCCTGACTTCAGTGACTTTTTTTTTTTCTCCTGTGAATAACAATGAAAAACCCAGAGAGCTGCTCTGGCATGAAGTCCAATTCTAAGGGTTCCCCCCAAACCCTTGGTGGGCTTTTCCCCCAGACTCTTGGTGGGCGCTTCAAATATACCATTAGGCATCTTCTGTGGATCTAGTACCTCGTCTTCTGAAAGCAGAACACAGCTGCTGCATCATGTTTGGGGATCAGTTTGTGAAGAAAATGAAAGTATTATTTCCTAGCTAGACATTGTCTAGCAGATGAAGCACAATGTTCAGGTGCTGCTCATCATTGTAGCGGCTTACACAAAACAAAGATTGAGGGAGGATAGCGTGAGGAAAAGGAAAATTACTGCAGGAAAATAAGTTTTTAGCCTGTAAGAGCAGAAAACTGCTTTGAATTCAACTCATGCAAATAAATCTGGAGTTTGCTGGGTTTGCAGTGTGATCCCATATGTTTGCCCAGCCTTCACCATCCTCAAGCATAGGCTCTGTGCTTTGAACCCATTCTTATTTGCACAGCTGGAGGCCTGGGGTTGAAACATAAGTGGTGCTTTAACTTAGGCTAGACTCTTCACTTTGCAGGAGGGATGACTCAAGGAATAAAAGTATTACAATGCCTTTCTTGTAAGTACCTTCTGCCTGGGAAAAAGTACCTTTCTAAAATTTGTTGGGAAGGCCTTAAGTCTTGGTATAAAACCGTAGAATGCTAGAAAATCCCACCCAAGGACTAGAACTTAAGATGCAAGACTTTGAGAAACTTTCTCTTAGAAACATAATCTTAAACCAAAGTTATCCAGGTGCCAGTGAAGTACAAACTTGTAAAAGTTTCCAAAAGGGTATATTTAATAAATCAATCTCTTCTTCCCCCTGCCCCAAAACATGACAGACTTCCTAGGAAGCTCAGTTCAAAAGCCTTTTTTCGCTTGATGGATTCTGAGGCTGCATGGGCACTTTCAGGACAGAGGCTGGACAGCTTGGTGCGCTGTTGGGAGTTTGGTGGCTCTGGCTGGTTGATATCTTTCTGCATATGTAGGATTGCAAACCCTGACAGAGTTTTTAAGACTCTCAAATTTTCCTCTTTGTATTCTTAGAAGTGAAGCCTTTTGAATCTCTGTCTCAGAACAGGCTCTCTGACCCCTGTGAGGGCTGCTAGGCTTACGGTTCCATGGCAGGAAACTTGGCTGAAATCCAAAACCAGTGGTTGAAATTGAAGTGCTTGTACCCTGTGGGCAACCTGCCATGGGGCTGAGAGTCTAGCCGTGATTAAAACTGGAACTTGGCTCCAGCTCTGCCTCCAGAATGGCTAGTTGCACCAGTTTGGAGCCTGAAACCAAGGCATAAAAATGTGACATGATTCTTTCCAACAGCAACAAAAATGTCGAGAAGTTTATAGTCTCCCTTAATGTGTAAAATGGTATGGTTTTCCTGGGGAATTCTCTCTGGGAAGGACTTGCTCATTTGTACTTAAGTCAGGCCAGTCTGAGTGCTTAGACTAATGAGTGAGTGGTCTGTGCCATAGGAATATAACTAGATGAATCACTCTTTCCCAATATGTATTCTAAGGGTCTTCAAACTTGAAATCTGCCAAAACAGAGGTGAGGTATTGTATGTGCTGTTTTTTTCTGTCTCACTTTTGTTAGGTGGCAGCACTTTGCAGTACTAATCTGAAGTGAAGCTCCTAAATAGCAGAGGCACCTCTGTTTTGATCTGTAGTGAACTCTAGATTTGTTTCTCAATAGATTTCCACTTTCTCACGTTCATGTCATTTGTGTCCCTTGCTCCCTCTTTTCCCTGAAGCCTTGCTAAGGCATGTTACTGTCGTACTACAATGCCTTGGCCATTTCTCGTTACCTCCATCACAAAGGGCTGTGCTGTTCTGTTTGTGCTTATAATGTACCCAGATGGTGAATAGAATGAGTGACCACCAAGCTCATTTTCACTTGTGGGGTCAGACCTTTCTCTGCTAAATAACACAAGTGTTCCCAGCTGCTGTGCAGCTGCAGGGAGTCTGCTTTCCTTCACAGGCATTAAAACCCCTTTAATCAGTGTTTGTTGTTTGTCAGCAGTGGTGTTGAGGTGTGGAGAAAAAGAACAGATATGCTCTGTTGGCAAAGTTAACTTCATTCTGACCTCTTATCTTTCCTTTTTCTTTTAAAGTCTGAAGAAGCAGAAGACAGTTTGGGAAGTGGTTTCTGCAAGCACCTGTGTAAATGTATTTGCTAAAGGAGGTTTGTCTCCTTATACAGACAGAACATTTGACATAAAAAGATGCTCTGAGAGCTGCATGGAACTGAAAACTCTATAGGGCAGGGACTCAAACTGACTGGTATAGGGGCTGTGCAGACTCCCTTAGTGTAAGCAATGCTACGTAAATACAAATACTGTTGCTTGATACTAGTGTTACTGATGCATATTTTAGTACTGAGTCTACATTCAAGGGATCCAAATTGCAATCTGGTCAGTTTTAACTTTTTCCTGTAAAATAAATTGTTCCTTCTAGTTTTTTTTTGGTGGTGTTTTCTGTTTGTGGTGGTTTGTTTGTTTGTTTTCCTTTTAGTTCTACTTTTAATAGCTTTCTTCTTGTGAAGAAAAAGGGAGGAGATAAAGAACTGATAAGCTTCCAATCCCATTTGCTTGGATGTAGTCTTTTCTGAAACAAATGGGAACACAGAAATCAAGAAGAAGCTGTGAGAAATTTCAGAGCTGAGATATTTTCCTCTTCTTTCTAGATGAAGCTTGGAAACCTGCTGGTGCTGCACACGTTTGCAGGTTTGCTTTTTCTCTGTGTCCGGGTCTGCTCGAGTTGTGTGTCTATGTGTAGAGCACCAAGCACTGCTCTGCGAGTAGTGATTCTGTTGTTTGCAAAGCCTGTCTGTGTGCATCCTGAAGCTGTTGGGACATCAAGCTTTGATTTGAGCCTCAGGGGTCATCATAGGACATTTGGTGTTAAAGGCAGAATACTTACCTTGCTGCTCTTTCCCCGGAGGGAACAGAGAATCAGGTTCCTGTCTCAGCTCTGTCTGGGGAGGGTGGGTACCAGGCGTTAGGGCACCTTGTGCACTTTGCTCACAGCCCTCAGCCTGGCTCAGCAGTATATCCTGAGTGACCAAGAGGCTCTTCTGGACTGGGGCTGTGCATTCAGGAAAACAGTACCTGCTTGCTCTAAGTAGGAATTATAAAATTAAAATAAGTCTGACTACATAGGGACTGTGGTCCTAGCTGTTAAAATTACAGAACCGAGTGGTCTCCCCATGGCAGACACATTTTGGCTTTCATCCAGTGTTTTTCTTCATGTAGCTGAGATTGCTTATAATGGAGGGCATGCTCTCAGACAGGCAAAATGCTAAATGAGACTTACTGTGCTGGGCAGGAGGGGATGGATACTCAAAATATCTAGTATTTTAAATGTCTCTGGGTGGTCTGTCTTGGCCATCACTTCTGTAGCATGAACCTGCTAGAAATGGGACAAAGAACCACCACTTTATCCCCAAAGGCTGTCAGGGCTGCTGAGCACAGACATGAGCTGTGAGCTACAGTGGAGCAGGTGCCCTACTCTCAGGGTGAGTTTTTGAAGCCCTTTGAGTGTCCTGGAGATCTTGCTGACCTTTCTGGCAGTGCTGTTTGCTTGCATGAGAAGAACCCTGGTCAGACAGGTGTAATCCTGGATCCTTCTTGAAATTAATGCAGACTTACACAGTTACAATATACCTGAACAAAACAAGCACCATCTTGTGTAGCTACTTAAATCATAAACTTTTTTGGCAAGGCAGGTGTGGCATCTTCAGTGTCTGGAAAGCACCGAACATGCTGTGTGGGCTCCCTACTGTAATCCAAATTACAAATGCTAAAAAGGCTTTGATATTTTTTAATTTTTTTTTTTGTAATAACATGGTTCTTGGCTTAATTTGGGTAGGCAAGAACTTCATAGACTGCATTGGGGTGCTCTGCATGTTTCCTCAGGCCCTCATAATTAATCAGTGTCGCATTGTTTCTGTCTGCAAGGAGGCACCTGAGGAAAGCTCTTCCACAACCTTTGGTTTAACTTGTTTGTTAGCCCTGAGAACAGCTTTCTGTTCATCAGAGATCCCTTTCCTGGAAGAAGGGGTGTTCTTGATGCACACGGCCTCTCTACACTAAGTATTTTGGAACAGACTGCAGAAGGCTTAACTGAGTTTTCATGATACAAGATTACTTTCAATAAATTGGTAATGTGGTTTGGTGCTGAGAACCAGTATTCTAGATTGTTTGTTGAACCTCTAGATAACTCAGATCTGTGGAATGCAGCTTCCGACAAGGAATTTGCAAAAAAAGTTTCATGCCAGTAGCTTAAGCCCTCAGCTGTGATAAATGGAGATGTGTGTGTTCCTTCTAAACCAGAATGGTGCCTCTGTTTAACTGAATATTTAATTGCTGCATGTGGACCATACTGTCCTATCAGGCAGCTCTGCTTTGAAAGTCTGTTTATGCATACAGACAGCTGAAAAGCCTTGTGAGTCTTTCAGGGTCTCTGGCATCACATGCTGGGAGGAGGCTTCAGCATCTTCAGTCTGCTGCTTTTTGCTGTATGTTTACAGTCACTAGTGATCTTTGCATTTTGGGGACTACAGAAAGACATTACTGTAGCCAGAGCGATTCCAAGCTAAGTTGTCATAGTCCAACCCCTGAAAAGAAAAAATCTGGTCCGGCTTTACAGTGTTTTTATAGTCTAGTCCAGGTCTCTATAAACCATTTAAAACTGCCTTCAGGTTTAAATTTTCCAATTTCCCATTTAGAGCAGGTGTTGCCAGGTTATAGAACGTGTTGCAGAAAAGGAACAAAAACATTTCAAAAACACTGTGCTGTAACAAATATGTCAAGTCTGTGACAGATGAGCTTTTTTTTAAAAGTTTACCCCACTGGAAGTAAAACGAATGCAAACCTTACTTTCTTTTCCCAGCTGTCATGTTTAAATAGGGGTTTTAGTAATGCATTAGTCTTCAAAAAATTCAGCAGTACACTATGCAAATATGAAACTTCTCAATTTTTTTTCATTTAACTGGGGAGAGAAAGGGAGTGAAGATTTCTCTTTTAAATGAAAAAAAACCCACCCAACAACCAAATTTCAGAGAGTTCTCGGAGTGGTTAAAAACCAACCCAAACTAGGCTTCAGGCAATGTTTTTTCAACAGCTTTAACCTCAAAGCGTAGAGTAGACAGCTTTGTAGGAAACTGTAACACCAAGGTGATTATGGCAATGACTCACACTTCCCTGTAAGGCATCCAGCTATCAACACACTTGGAGAGCTGTGGCTTTGTGCATGCAGGCAGGGTGTCAGTCTGTGCCCATTTGCCAGCCAGCTCTGAACTGCGGAGCTCAGAACTGCTTTAACAGCAAGCTGGGATATCAGCGTGTTAGAGAGCAGCTCTGATGCCCCCAGGCTTTCAAGAGGCTGTACAAATGGGAGCAGGGGAAGGGGAAGTGCAAGGCAGGTTTGACTTCCCTTTTCTTTGCTTAATCCTCATGGAGCTTATTTGAAGAGTCCCCTGAAATCTTCCTCTGAGCAGGTGATTTGGTTTGGGTAATAGTTAAAAGTCTGATGAACTACTAAGTGGGGTGTTGCATGGGAGGAGAAAAGGGCTGCTACTATCGTGCCTTGCCAAAAATTAATGCCAATGGTTGTGGAAAGATGACTGTCAGTTAGGATCCTCAGGAAGACAATATGAACTCGGGAAAGAGACCTGGATGTCCCTATAGGCAGCTCAGAGTAGAGCTGAGGGTACAGCCGTAAACTACTGCCAGATGCTGGGATTTGCAGGGAATGAGTGAACAGAAGATGGGGACTTGTGTGCATTGTGGGTTTCCCCATCACCAAAAATAAGGCAGAAAGCCAAGCTCTCTTCAGAGAAGGAAAACAGTAGTGATCATGTTATGGAGGAAGTGATCTGAGTGAGAAATTGGGAGATTGGGATTGTTCAGATTACAGGAGACTGACAAGGAGTGCCACATTTATACAAAATGGGTTGCATCCTAGTAGAATCCTCAGGAAGAAGAGGTATGCAGAAAGGAAATATATTTTCACATAGTGTGCAGTTGGACTCTGGGATACATGGAATGCAATTGCCAGCTGTGCTGGATGTCATCAGGAAGTAACAAAAGGTGACTTTGGGAGTGTGCAGGTGGTATTCACCGATGATATAAACGGTGCTTTCAGAAACAAATAATTGGTGATATAAAGCTGGTCATATATGTGGTTCAACTACCAAGGCCAATCTTGATAGGTTATTTGGATTCCTCTGTCCTTGGTGATAAATTTCTTGTGTCTCTGACTAAAATTGTCTACTACCAGACACTGTTTGTGGCACAGCACTGGGCAAACTGGGCTGTTGTGACTCAGTATTGCCTTTCCCGTGTGGGTTGTGTTTGGCTTTGCAGATCTTATGTTTTTGGAGGTGAGGCAGCGTGAGTAATGTTTCCGTTTTATTAAAGAAAATGGAATGGCAAAGACCCTTAATCTTTTTTTAAAGATGTACATGTTTCATTTAAAGTTTCCTTCAGGCAAAGTCAGCTTTGGTAGGCAGCTTAAAATGCATTATAGTCATATTGTTATTGTCATAAAGAAAAAATACACCATGCTCTGTTTTGAGAAACCAAACAAAACGACTATTTTTTTTTCTCCCTCCTTCTCTTCACTTCCTTCAGTTTTTAATAAGCGACCGTGACAGAGACCCTCAGTGCAACCTGCACTGCTCCAGGTCCCAGTCCAAGCCCCTGTGTGCCTCTGATGGCAGAACATACGAGTCAATGTGCGACTACCAGAGAGCCAAGTGCCGTGAGCCAAGTCTGAGTGTGACGCATCGTGGCCGCTGCAAAGGTAGGTGGATTTCACATGCCTCTGACAGGAGAAGTAGGAGCCCTACCTTGTAAGAAACTGAATTCTTAGACTCTTGAGTTTAGTGCCGTGCTCTGTGAGTAATCTGACTTGAAATTGTCCATTTGTGCAAGTGTGGGTGTCTTGAGTCTCATTTTGGGCAGAGCAAGAGCTGACTGAATTATCAATGAAAGAAGGCCAAGGAGCCACAGATATCACTGAAAAGGGGCTGAAATCTGTGTCTGCAGACAGAAGTGACTGGCTGCATGGAAGTACAAAACCAAATCCTGACAGTAGACTTCTTCCTTGCTACCTGTGCTGTGAGGAACTGAGATACTTGGGACTTACATGAATGTGGAGTGGGGAAGAATGTGATGGGAAGGGACTGTGTCTAGTCCCTTTTCAGACATTCACAGGCTTTCTGTGCTGAGCTAATTAAGAAGACAGTGCTTGCAAGGCTTTATATGGCTCTTTTTTTTGTCTGCTGTTACACATCTACTTCGAAGTGCAAATACTGTCCCTCAGTTCAGCTCTTCAGCATAATCTAAAGATGAAGTTGAAACTTCATCAAGGAACACTGGTGTCTTGCCACACAAATGGTTTGCTTTTGCAGCTTAGTGAAAAATAAAGTGGAGTCCATTTCCTGAGAGCACAATTGATTCAGAGGGCAGATGGCCCAGGTGTTTTTAGCAATTGATTAAAGTAACAGAAGAAACTAATTAAAGTACAAGTGAAAGAATAAATAGGCATTAATTTAGGTCTGGAATTTGTTTATGAAGGCTTTTTCATTTTTTTGTTGTAAAAATGTATCTGTGTTAGAATTACTTGACATGAAATGGAAATCCCTTTTCAGTGTATTGACAGAATTTGTAGTTCAGGTGAATTATGAGCATGACCTCACATATTGCTCTATTTTAAATAGTTTGTCCTTGGGAAAAAAGTTTACTTGTATGGTTTTTTTTTGTTTTATTTTTTCATCACTGCTGGTTTGGTTTATGGCAGCTTGTCCCATAGCATAGGTCAAGGCCTTTGAATCAGGCTGCTTTCCGAGTACTGGAAACCCAGAAATGTTCTTCCCAGGATGCAAAAAGCACTTGGAATGTTCTTGAAAAGGATGCATTTTTGAGTATCACGATAAGAAGCAGTAGGGTGAGGGTCCTGTTTTTGTTTTGTATGGTTGAGTAGAGTGGCTTAGATACGCAACTCCATGGCTGATATTGGCATATAAACTGGCACTGTTCAGTTGCTTAAAACATGAAGTCTGAAATGCAGTACATCCATATACTAAAGTGTCTGTTTCTGGAAGTGAACAAAATTTGCCTGCCAAACTACATGGCTTACTGTATATTGTGATTGCAGACTCCCAAAGAAGTTACTGAGACATTTTTGTCTCAGGCACAGGTAAAGTACACTTTATTTCTGTTCTCTGGCACAACTAAAATCTCAGCTGAAACTAACTTGCATTGTCTTTTCCTTTTCCCCTTTACCCTGTGGTACTATACAGTACCTAACAACCTGGGAGAGTTTGTACACTGCAAGGATTGCTTTTAACCCACTAACACTCCCGTCTATACCTGTGAAGTAGGAATATTCTTTCAAACATCACATGCAAATTTAACCTTGCTGGTGATTTCCATATGTGCTGCTATTGAAAGGTATTTTGCTTTTCTTGCTGCATTGGAAACATGACCCCTAGTGCATGAAGATCCCAGTTGTTGCCTGATCTGGGCAGTTGTGAGACAGGTGTGCTGAACTACAGGTGGTTGGCCAGGTCTGTATTGTGTACTTGAAAAAGGAAAGCATTGCCAACAGTGTTCAAACACTTTGTACTGCAGCAGGGCACCAGTTATACCCTGAACAGCCTTCATTCCTCCTGCATGACTGATGCTCTACAGGAGAGCTCCTCGGGAGGTGCAAGGGATCCCATGGGCCATTGAGCTCAGTCACATGCAGTTGATAGATACTGTATCCAAGAACTGATCCTTATGAAATGAGAAATTTTAACTTGCCCTTCACTCTCTGAAGGGGGAAAAACAACAGGCAACTGAAATAAGTAAAAGAAAATACATCATGGATAGCAAGGCATAGTTGTGCACCCTAGATTACCACAGACTTTCAGTGTATATGCTGATGACTTGAACTGTGCTTGTGCCAAGGAAAACAAAACAGTTTCCATAGTGAGAACAGAACCTTTTTGATTCAACTTAATGCTCTGTTCTCTCTCAAGAAACTAAGGACCTTTAAAGATGAAATCTTGCCAGCCCTTTGAGAGCTATAACCCTTATTCAGTTCTTGTTCTTTGCTAGCTTCCTCACGTGCTTTTCAATGAAATTGCTTCAGTGCCAAATTATCTGAATTCCCTCCAAACCCTCACTCGCACATCCTAAAGGGTTAAAAGTCAGGAGTAGCTTAAAATTATCAAATTATGGCATCCATGACAAATGGAGCCTCATTGATGAAATTCTAGAGAATAGTTCCAGATGGTATAGCTGTGTCTAAAATTGCTTGTGCCAAGCAATCCTACCTGGATCTTTTGTCAGGAGGCATCATAAGATCTGATGTTAAATAAGAGTTATACCTCAAAACTTTGCAGGGGTGAAGGACAAATACTTGTTAATCTTGACAGCTTGCCAAGACTCACTTATGCAGCAATTGTTATATTGGTATATTGGATATCTGTGGCTTAGAACACATTTAAGTTCTCTGTTAACTGGTGGGTTTCTAGGAACTTGTTTGGCTTACTTAATTACAATATGGGAGTGTTCTAAAAAGTTCCCTTTAGATTTATTAATTAGATTAATGATTGGTTTGGAAAGTCTGCTAGTACAGAGGTTGTTCTTAGATCACAAGTCATTGTGTAGAGTGAACCTATCTGTAAATTACTGGTGGAAATTGTAACAGGAACTTCAGCCTTTCCCCTGGGACAGAAAAAAATGAACACAGTTTTTGGCTAATGTGCTGGAAGGGCAGGTCTTGTGACTGATGGGTTTGAAGATAATCTTCTCTACCTACTATTTTTATTGGATAGAGGTGATGTTTTGAATTCACTTTTAGTCTGCTCGATAGATCCATGTGTTTTGTCTTTGAACTTGCTTTATTCTCCTTTGACTGTGAATAAGAATGTCCTTCCTTGGCAGCAGTTAGTAAAATCTAAAATGTCACTTTCAATCACTTTGCAAATTTAGGCATATTTTTAGGCATGGTCTGAATAAATTAGGGAACTCTGGAGTAGAAATGGTATGTGGGTAACAAAAAAGGAACAAAGTGCATCAACATGAAAAGAAGACAAGAATGTGATCAGGAGCAGTCAGCATAGATGGGGAAGTCATGCTTAACCAACCAGATTGCCTTCTGTGTTGGGACAACTGCCTGGATAGATGAGGGAAGAGTAGTGGGTGTTGTCCATCTGGACTTCAGCAAGGCTCTTGATGCTGTCCCCCATGATATCCTCACAGGCATGCTCAGGGAGTGCAGACTGGACATGTGGACAGTGAGGTGGTTTGAGAGCTGTCTGAATGCCAGGTCTCAGGGGCTTGTGATCAGTGCCACAGGGTGTGGTTGGAGAACAGTTGCTAGTGCTGTCCCCCCGTGGTTCAGTAGTGGGTCCAGTGTTTAACTTGTTTATCACTGACTTGGATGAAGAAACAGATGCCTCTTCAGCAAGTTTTCTGGTGACACAAAGCTGGGAGGAGTGGCTCCGGAGGGCTGTGGAGCTCTTCAGAAAAATCTGAGGGTTGGAGGGATGGGGAGAATGCAACCTTTCGAAATTCTACAAAGTATGGGGTACTGCACCTGGGAAGGAATAACCCCCTGCACCAGTATCGACTGGGGGACAGATCTGCTGGAAAGCAGCTCTGTAGAGAAGGACTTGGGGGTCTTGGTGAACAACAAGCTGTCCCTGAGCCGGCAGTGTGTCCTTGTGACCAAGAAGGCCAGTGGGATCCTGAGGTGCATTAGGAAGAATGTGGCCAGCAGGTTGAGGGAGGTGATCCTGCCCCACTACTCAGCCCTGGTGAGGCCTCATCTGGAATGCTGTGTCTGATGCTGAGCTCTTCAGTACCAGAGCTCCTGGAGTGAGTCCAGCAGGGAGTGACAAAGATGATGAGGAGACTGAAGCACCTCACTTGTGAGGAAAGGCTGAGGGAATTGGGCCTGGAGAGGATATGACTGAGAGGGGACCTCATCAATGTCTATAGTTATCTTGAAGGGTGGGTGTCAAGAGGGTGGATCCAGGCTCTTCTTGGTAGTGCCAAGCAATAGGACAAGAGTCAATGGGCAGAAACTGGAACACAGATAATTCCACCTGATCATGAGGAAGAACATTTTTGCTGTGAAGATAACTGAACACTGGAACAGCTGCCCAAAGAGGTTGTAGACTCTCCTCCCCTGGAGATCTCCAAAAGCTGTCTGTACACAATACTGAGTAGTATGCCCCAAGGAACCCTGCATTAGCAGGGAGTTTGGACGAGATGACCTCCAGTGGTCTCTACCTACCTGAACCATTCTCTGTGGGTGAAAGAAATTTGAGATTTCAGGTGTAGGACTTGACCCAAATGAAGTGGGAAACAGTGGGGAGAGTGAATAATGATTGACATCCTGTACAACAGATAGGCATGTTTTTGTAGTTTGCTTAGATTCCATTTTTGCCTGTTTTATGCCAATACACAGATAATTGAGTAAATGGGTATAAACCTGCTGACTTCAGTGTAGCTGAACTACTTTGTGCTTGGTGGAGACCTGTCCTGTATGTGAAGCAGTTACCTGATGGAACTGGAAATAGTTAGAAAGCTGCTTGGATCAATTTTTGCTCTTTGAACTCTAATTAAAATTGAATAGATGAATTTTGGTGGTTGCATTGCATCGATTTACTGCTAGTCTTATGTGGATCCTGGTGATGTTTTACTTTGTGTTATTAGGAGAGTTTGGGTCTTTATACTATGATGTTGTGTGGTGTCAATACTGCCTCTGCCTCTTGAGGAGAGGATGCTGGAATTCTTGGAGTCTATTCAGGAGTGCACTGTGTGTATTATGAAGGACACGGTGGTCTTGTTTGAATAAACTGTTCATGGATAAGATCAGCCATGGTAAGTAGCCAACTTCATTGCAAAATCCAAAATTATGTGCACCTGCATTGTGCCGATTAGGCCAGGGATGTCAAAAACATTACTTGTAGTTAACAATCTCCTACTTGCCAGCTGCCAGCTTGAGAATTAATTTTCTTTAAAAGGCTGCTTTCTGAGCTACAGTAAATCTGTCCCAAGTTTGAAGATATTTAAAGTAAAATTAAGCAGGTCTGTTTTCAAAAGAAGTTACACTGTTTTGGTTTTTCACCTAATGTAATGGAGGTAAGAATGTCCAATTTAGTCTGCTTGAACCATGAAACTGGAATGCATTAATGCCATTCTGGTTTATAAACGTGGTGTTTGATATTCCAGAGAACATTTCTAAAAACAGGGACGAAAAAGTGCTGAAACACTTGGGTAAGCAGTTGAAATGCAGAATAGGGTTTATGAACCTACAGTCACAAGATCAGGCTTTACTAAAATTTGTAATGCATCTTATTTGGGGTGAGCTGTTTGGCAGCTACTTTTTAAACACTTGGCACTTATGTAATATTTTACATTTTCTAATTAACAAAGCAAAAATAGCAAGGTGAAGTCATCCCACTGAAATCACATGTTGATGCAAACATAAAAATACCAGTCTGTAGAGCGAGGAAGAGAAGGATTGACAGTCCTGGTAAATGTTGATTTTAAAGGCACTGTTTTTACTGAAACTGAACTGTGGAAGATGGATAAGCAATGTGCACCCACCTTTCCACCCAGCATAGTATATAGGTGTTTGTTCCAAATCAGGGCTGTAATACGACTGCAGGACCTTTGGAAATCAGTGAGAGAGGATGGGAGAAGTAATCCATGAATGTGTCCATGAATAGGAGAAAAACTGTCTTCTCTGTACTTCAGCAGCAATTCGTGAAGAGTCTTCACTTGAGCCAAGGATTGAAGTGCAAAAGAGGATGCTGCAGCAATGACGAGCTCTTAAGCTGTGTGGTGTAGTGGTGGTGTGCTGTGAAGTGTGGTCTGCTGGGTGGGAGTAGAGAGCTCAGTCTATAAAGGTCAGTTAAAATTGCCAGGAGGGACATAGTAGACTTGGCAGTAACATGTTTATATTATGTTTCCTTTAAAGTAAGGGCTTGGTCGTGTGCATGGTTCTCTGTTCATTAGACAAATTGGACAAAATGGATTAGATTCCCTTCTGCCTGGGCTCCTCATGTATTTGTTCTGCAGGGGATATCACAGAATGTTCGTTCCTACCAGCTCTGTGATGAAACATCCAGTTTCGGTCATGTAGTTGTGAATGTGCCAGCACTGAAGTATATGCTTTGTGGAAGTACTTTATGCTTCTGTTTTATGTTCAGGAGAGGAACCAGATATGCCTGTCTGCAGTCTTGTATCCTCAGATGGAGAGACTAAAAAAACACTTCTGTTTGGGAACTTGTGCTTTGATTGTCACATGAGAAATTCACACCTGTTTTTTTCCTTACAAGTGCACATCTGCATAATCTGTGCTGATTTTTTTGCTACTTGGTTGTCTCAAGTGAAGCAGAAGTTGAAAGTGTTTTCAGTCAAGCAGTTATGAAACAAAAGGTGCAGGCACACCATCTCGTTTTGTAGTAATGTCCTCTGTCATGCCAAGCAAGATTAGACTCTTAAGCTTGAACAGAAGATCTGCAGGTGATAGGTATTCCAGTTAACAGCACTGCCAGCACTTCCCTTTCAGCTGAAAGAGTGAGCACGTGTTTGGAAGGGTTAGTTGATGGAACTGTCCTCGACTTGAGGTGTGCAAGCAAGGTCTGATTGTCTAGTCATGTTGGCAAGCAGGTGAAAAGGAGATTCCGTGTCAGAGCCTATGTAATGGATAACTAGAAAAAAAAGTGTAAATTTTATTCTAGTCCTTTTATTCTATAACAATTTGACTCTTTATACAGGTGCACCATAGGTCCACCTGAGATCAGAGCTCCATGTGCTTTGGTATTGTGTGAACACCCAACAGACAAATTAGTCTAAAGATGAGTGACATAGGATCAGAAGTGTCATGAGGTCACAGTGGGGTGAGGTAACCAACTTGTTGTCACTTAGTGGTCAGTGGCAGAGTTGATATAGGCACTATTTCTTTGCCAGTGCCTAAGCAACTGGCATCTGTGCTGTATACTATTGCTATGAATAATTTTTTTTTTCCAGAGAGGAGGGTTTGATTTTTTGTAATTTTGGAAGCCTTGTGAAATCCTTCTTGGGAAGTAATGTGATATGTTTTAAATGAAACTGCATTGACAAACTGGAAACTTAATCTCTTGAGTCATCAGTTGTGTAAATAAAATACTCAGCCTGAAAACTTTGGTCTATGTCTTTACCAAAATTATTTACAGCATTGTCATGGATTTCTTTATCCAGAGATGCCTAGATGGAAGTTGCTTCTATTGCCATGCAATGTGAATTCAGTTGATCTAAGAACCCAGACTGACTTTCTAATTCATGCTGGTCTTAGTGGTTCTCCTATTGGGGTTCATGTGATCTGTGAAACAGAATGTGATTTTCAGGGATCCAGTGGAATTTTTTGTTAACCAGTATGATTTCAATGCTTGGTAAAATGGACATTCAAACTTGTTCACTCTCTGTGGTGCTGCTAAAAGAGTCTGATCAGATTTTGCAGTTTCTGCACTGAAAGTCTTTAGTCAGTGGATTCATGGGAAAAGAAGGAAAGTGCTAGTCCCTGTGTCAGAGTGCCATGGAAACAGATCTTCACTGTTTTCCTCCCTTTCTAGACTGAACAGCAGTACTGTTAGACCTCATGTTTTTAAATGTAAACACTGTGTGTATCTCTGCAGGACAGAACTGTCCTCTTTGACACATCAGTCATCAAAGTTAGACTTATCTGGGTATACTCTGTAACAGTGATCTGGAAGGCACTAAGGTTGTGCTGCACTTTGCCATCATCTGAAGTTAGAGCTGGGATCTTAACCCCTTCAAACTCTGCTTGCAGAGCAATGTTTTTTCTTGGCACCAAAGTGGGTATCTGATATGAGAAGGTTATGATGCACACCTGGCGGTAAGCACTGGCACTAGAGGTAGAAGCTGAGTTTCAGGAAAGCATGGGAAATGGCGTATCTACCTCATCTGAACCACACAAAGCTGGAAGTTCAGATGGGTGACTGGCTATTTTAGTATCTTCTGGGGAGAGTTGCTCAGAAAAGAAGCTTTGATGGGGCCATCCCTTCTCTTCCACATTGCTCATTGCTGGGTCTGAATTACTTGGTTTATACTCAGCCATCCAGTTTCAGGCTGTTAATGCTAATGGCCTTTCACTGTGTGGACATTGGGCTGCAGTGCTTGTTGAAAGAAGCTTCCAGAGTCTTTAGGCAGCTCTTCATTAACTGCCTTGTAGTTTGACTGCCTAGGTTTATATTTGTCTTTAGGATCACGAGTGCTAACTCCATATCTACCTTGTGAACATGCAGTTAATGGTCCTTTATGCTTTATATTTGTTTGTTTGGGTGGTTTTTTTTCCCTTGCAGCTATGTGGTGCATTTGGTAGCTTTTGGAGAGGCCAAATGGTGCTTGTGATGTAAGTGATGTAAGGGTCTTGGTCTTTCTCTTTGTAGATGCTGGCCAAAGCAAGTGTCGATTAGAGAGAGCTCAAGCGCTGGAACAGGCGAAGAAGCCCCAGGAAGCAGTCTTCATCCCAGAATGCAATGAGGATGGATCATTCATGCAGGTAAAACGTCTGTTTGCTTCCTTCAGCCGGGCTTCAGTGGGAGTATTCAGTGTTAAGGTGTGAGTCAAGTGAGGATTACAGCGTGGGTGCGTACTCGGGTAAAGAATTGAAAGCTGGGGACTTCTTTAACCAAATGGAAGCTTTGATTCAGTCACAATACCTTAAAAGACATGCACATAAAAGACATGCAATAGCATCCAGCTCCAATATAGTACAGAAGCAAATGGCATTAACCTTCAGCATTGCATAGGAATAAAAATAGTTGCGGGGGGATCAGCCTTTCCATGAAGAGGAGCTGTAGAGAGAGCTGTGGCTTACACAGAGCGGGGTGAACCCAGCTGATTGTGCTGTTACCTCTGCTTCATCTGTCACAGGAAAAAAGTAATCTATTCAGCCTATTCCCTCTGCAGGGTACTTCTTATACTCTGCCCTGTTGTGATTTGGGAGTCTGGCAGAGAGGAGATGAGACTGCTTTGTTAGGGTTTTTGAATTTTCACTGTTCACTTGCTGAAGTTTGCCAAAGCAGGGTAGAAATTAAGAGGGATACTTGGTTATCACTAGCGTATTGAGTAGTGTCCTAGTGCTGACTGAACTAGCTGTTAAAAATGACTCAGTTAAAAATGCATGGTTTCCTGACAGTTTCATGCTGTCTGCTCAGTTTTGCACACATTTAAAAAGCCCAAATCCTACAACCCTATGGACCTCTACTTTGTGAATTTATGTAAATCACAGAATGTTTCTTGTCCTAGCTTCCATATATCTAGTACTGCTTCAGACACTTCTTCCTCTGAGAAATTTTAGGATACATTGGTTGTTTGTAAAGTTTTTTGAAGGTAAACGAAATTCCAAAATAGAACCCATATTAGCTTAAAAAAAGATGAGATAGGCAGAGAGCTTTGCGTTTGGCTCAAACATTTTGTGATGCCAGAGGGAATAGGAGAGGAAAGGTTTTTTTTTTGTGATAACCCACCAAACATTTTATTCTTCTCCTCAGCCTTACCCTCCCATTATCTGGTGTGTGTGAGTGTTTTGTTTTTGTTTTTAAGTGGGGAAATGGAAAAAGTTTAGTTCATCCTGCCAACTTCGCATGCTTCTTTGGAGCAGCATTATATTTCTGTACACTGTGGACCATCATGGGAAGGTGGGGGGGGGTGAGAGAAGGTGGCTGCGGTTTCTTGCAGTTTGACTGCACTTTCAGTTGTTGACATTTGATTTGGTGTAGAGCTGCTCAGGTTGTGTTGGCCCTGAAGGGGAAAATTTATAAAACCTAGCACAGTGGGCCAACATGGAACAAAGTGTTCCATGTTAAACTTGATAGCTCAAGAAAAAGGTAAGGAAAGCTGACTTTGAAATGCCTATCAGCTGTCCATCAACCTCTTGGAGAGTAAAGGAGGTGAAATTTTTATCCTAATAAGCTTGACTGATAGTATAGTTGATAAAGCTTTGTTTCAGACAGGTTAATTTTGAAGATTAGTACCAGTGTCTGGATTGTGGAGCAGTTGCTGGACTTTTCCTGCACATTCCTTAACCAGGGTTGGTTGCCAGTTGAGGGGCAGTGTGAAACTGCTTACAAAAATTGTGTATTGTCAGATGGCAGCAAAGTGATATTTCACGTTCTTCCATTCAGTTCTATCTGTGAACACTAAAGAGCTTTTGTTTTACCTGGCATGATGAAGGAAGCCTCTGATCTGTTTGTAGCTGGAATTAACTGAAATTCACATCATTCCTTGGATTGTAAAAATACCCTACATTCCACATACCTCATGAATCAGCTTCATCACTTATATTGCAACATTTAAGGTCATTGTCCCTGTATAGGATTTAAGTGAAAATGATGTCCAAAAAAAGCTAACTAGTTTCAACCTCCATCTGAGACAAATATTTATTTTAGCTTCAGGTCAAAGTGAATTGAATTTTGATTTTTAAAAGGAGGTATAAAAATTTGAGTTTTGGTGAACAGTTTAAACAGTTTTGCTTCCAGCAACTCATGAATAGATCTCACCTGGTGGAGGTATATGTGCATCTCTTGTGCAGAGAATTGACACTCCTGGGTTCTGCTGTATAGGGAAGCCGTGTTCTTGAAGGTCCTGAGGCCTTGATGGAGTGAGCTCTGGGCTGTTGTTAGTTTATCCTGGTACAATACCCAGAGTGTTGCTCCATCTAGGCTCCAAAGTCTCAGTTGGGAAGTCTACAACTGAACAGCATCTCTCAACGAAGTTTCTAGGAGGAATACCCACTAATCTCTTCAATGTGGAATCCCCATCCCATCTAGAGTCTGAGCAGATGCATGTTTCAGGGTATACCCTGTGTGTAGAGTTGGCTAGGGAAATTTTTTCAACAACTTCCCCCTCTTCTGTGTAACTGTTATTGAAAGAGTGCTTTGTCTAGAAGAACAAATCTGATCAGAGGGGAAACAAAGATGCATGCATGTATTTAGGATATCAAATGTCTAAATTGTTACAGCACTCTCTCAGGGTGTGGATAATTTGTTTTCATGTCTTTTTGAGCCTTCTGAGCATGAGTTGTTCAGGCCCACACGATTGTCCTTGCCATCAGACTTCAAAAGATTCTGAATATTTACCTAACTATTTGTTGGAAATTCTTGAAATTTTTGTAGGACTGAAAAGCATGAGCAGTGGAGATGTGGGAGAACTTGATAGTAGTAACTGTTCAGAGAACCTACTTGGCCTTAACCAGATTGAACTGTTGCTTTTGTAGTTTATAATAATTCTCTTGATTAGAAACTGAATTGCAATCACTATGGGTAAACACTGAAAGTAGCACTAAGTGCCGTTCCTCTGAAAGCAGCTCAAGTCTGCCCTTTCCTGCTCCTGAACTGTACACAGTTCAATACTGAATTGGGGGCTGGATCCACTGCAAATTGGATGGGGCTGTAGGGTGGTGAGCGCACAGCTCCTCCACTGCTCTATGAGCAGCAGTGTGTGCCGCATGGGCAGTGGCTGCAGGAGGAAGACCATGTTCACCTTGCTTCCTCCTGCTTCCCTTCAGGATTGGTTTTACCACAGTTGGATGTGGGGAAAAGGATGAAAGGGAGGAAGGCCTAAAGATAAAGACCTTAGTTTGGCTTGCATTTAAACCCTGCCATAGAGAGACATCATGGGTGTCATAACCACTTGTGTGATCTGTCTGTTTTTCATTGCCTGTGAAATTTAGACCAAAAGCAGTGTTGCCATTGATTCTGTTGCTTGCCTGACCAGTTTTCCTACGTGTGAGTAGGTGTGATGGGTTTCGTGTACTGCAGCAAGAGGAGCAGGCACTTTTTAATTCCCTGGTTATCGTAACTGTTTCTATGCACCATGTGTGCTGCTTCCCTTGTTGTTGAGTATGTGTGTTGCAAAGATCTTGTCAAATCCCTTTTTAGTGCTACGTATGCAACTAAAAATGTGATATAGATTTGTGACATGAAGTGGTGATGGCACTGCCAGCATGTTGGGATGACCGTAAATGGGAGCAGACCTGCTTAATTCCTGTGGAATTGCTATTTCTTCATATTCCAGTCTGTGGGGAATATTACTTCCTATAACAAAATATCTCTACACTTAGCCCACAGTAACATAAGCAGACAGATAAAATTTGAGTTATTCACATCATAAGAATGTTTGTTAGATGAGAGTAATTTAATTAATTTTATAAAACTGGGGTCACATACTGTTGCACAAAATTGAACATGACTAAAACCAGTTTCTGTTCCCAAGACTTTTGCCTTTTTGCTGTTATGCTTTATTTTGCATAAATGCCATTCCTTTTCCATGCTGCACTTAACCTGCTGTGATCTGTTCTTCATAAACAACAGGCTCTAGTGGGTAATCTGCTCGCTTTCTGTTGCTGCCTAGTGCCATTGGGCTTGTTGCCATGGGCTGAGGGAGACTTGCATTCTTCATAGTTTTCCCCCAAGCAGTTTTTCAGAAAAGGTTGCTGAGATTTTAAATGGGATCTGTTTCAGACAGATTAATATGAACATGAATAATGTTAATCCTGCCTTGGGGGTGTAGTTTTGTGGGACTTTCTGGTATGTCTTGCTATTTGCTGCCACCTTCCACTGTCTAGTTGTGGTTTCTTTTCCTCACAAGTCTGCATACAAGTGTCTGAGAGCAAGTCTCCTTGGAGAGTTTCTTTGCATTTAGGGTTGTTAAAATCTGGCTCCTGATGCAGTTATGATACAGCACTGAGATTTGTCTTAAAGCCAGTGCATCAGTCAAACCTGTCATCTTATGACAGGATCAGTGAGTGGACTGACTATCAGAGCAGTTCTCTATTATCACATAGCTTCCAGAGCACTCCCACATCTGGTAATATAAGTCTGCTTGGAAAGAGTGATCTATTTTATGGTCCATACCAATAGTTTCACTCTGCACTGTGCTAATGCACATACAAAGTTTGGCTTTCTCCGAAGTTCCTCAAACAGCCCTTTCTAAAGACATGGGGAACCCTTTCAACCTTCAGTGTGACTTCATGAGCCAAGTCTGCTCCTCTGCATTGGCTAGTGTAGCATGATGCTGGGCAGAATGATAAAGTCACTTCTTAATGTAGCAAGGTATGGTGTAGACATGTCCCTCATTCCCTGGATGCTGTTATTCCATTATTCAGTGCTCCTATTCCAGCAATACTAAGCTTTCTAGGACTTAACCTCTCCTTTCAAAAGACAAGAACAGAGTCTTACCTTGCTGGATTAAAGATACTCTTGGTAATGTACCTGGGTTTTAATTGGTAGGTGGTTCTGGCTTTTTTCATTAAAAGCCATCCCTTCTATAAAAGACTGTAGCTGTAGCCTTCTGTGAGTACTGGTCTGCAGGTTTATCTCCTACTTAAACACTTGTATTCTTTCTGTGGCTTTCATTGTGTTTCTCATTTGCATGTTATGCTATAGATAACCCATGAATGGGTAAGGAGGTAAGAACGTTGGTTATTTATGGCATTTCTTCAAAGAAGTACAAGTCAAGAGATGGCAAAGGAACAGGTTCTTAAAATGGGAGTGGACATACTTAAGGAAAGTGACAATGTAAGATCATTCTTAACTTCAAAGTGTCACATTCTGTGTCAGAAGCAGAAAGGCTCTCTTGGGGACCGTTCTTCTGAACTAAAAATAGTGTATGTGTCAGCCCTTGGCCGTGACTAAGATTCCTTTGCTTCAGATCACTTCTGTTCCTGGTTATATGAATAGTGACATTCCTGTGGAGCATTTCTTGAATGGTGCATAGACTTGAGGGAAGTGGGTGCTGCACGAAGCCCTGGTGGGAATATTTGCATGACACCATTTGTGAAGAATTGAATATGAGCAGAAAACAGAGCAAGTAACAAATTATTTAAGGGACTGCAGTCCCAAAGAAGCTTAACTATAGGATGCAGACTGATTCATAGCTCCCTAAAATTGCCTATAAAGGTAATGCAGATTTTTGACAATAATGAGCTGACTCTTAATGTAGCAAAAAGTATGACAAGATGCAGGGGCTAAGCATTACAGCAAGACATGTAAACCAGAACAGAGGCATCACCATTTAGAGTTAAGATAAATAGCCACCAGGACAGTGTGCTGGTTGTGCACCACTAACTTGGTTTCACAGGACTTTCTAGCTGAACCTCAATGGCTTGAACAAAGGAAAGACTTGATTAAAAAACTGCTGTGTGACACTGGCTTCTGCTCCCTGGGTCAGACAAGATGACCTGATGGCTTGGAGCTATTTACTTAGCTGTTTTTACAGTGTTTACAAGGAGCACCTGGGTGCTGCCAGGATTTGGAGCCTTGCCTCGCGCTGTGAGTGCAGGCTGTAGCTCTGCTGCCTGCCCTTGCCTTCAGCAGTGCCATTCAAAAACTGGATGTGTTTTTTCTTTTTCTCATAGAAGTATAGCTTTGAGTACAGAAAGAATGTTCTTCCCTTCTCATCTCTGCCCTCCATTATGGAAGGAGCCAGGAAATGTGTGTTTGGTCTGTGATTGGATAGGAATCATTTGTTAAACTTCTCATCTGAACAGCAGTGAGAGGCTGGTCTGAGTGTTGGTGTTCTGTGCTCAGCCCGGTGCTTGTCCAAGGTGCTTTCAAGCCTCTTACAGCAAACTACCTCTTTCTGTAACTACATAGAAACTGGTTTCAGCCATCACAGATTTGCTGCTTTGCCTCTGTTCTCTCTATCATATTTGTGCATGCACTTTCTCACTTCCAGTTTATCTTTCAATAAAAAACCCTTGATTCCTCCTTGGTCAAATGCTATAAAGGGGTGCTGCTTACTTGTTTAGAATCTGATTCTGGCATTGCCAGTGAGATACTGAAGAAATCCAAATAATGGCTTCTAATTTCCCTCAGGAACTTGAGGCAGAGCAATCTGCCAGTGACTACTGTTTTAATATTTTCATATTGTAAGGAATTTTACGAGAGCAGGTATTTAATCATAAGGCCAGTGTATGAGCTGCTGTTTGGTTTCACGCATTGCAATAGCAGAGTGGAATAGAGGAGCTGCTGCTATACTTTTAATTTGGGCAATGGTGGTGGAACAATTTTTCTTGGGTTTGTCCCTCGTGCTTTTCATCCTTTAGTTGCGACATAGGTGAGCTGTCCTATCTCTCCATGAAAAATAGGAACAGTCCCCGTGCATGATCAGGGATTTGGCTGCTTGAAGTGCTTCAAAATGCAACTGGATTTTTTTTTTATAGTAGATATTAACGGGGAATTTGTTAGAAGAACTTAAATGTTTTACAGGTTTTATTTGTCTCATTTCCTATTATGTAACTTACAATGTTCAGCTGTTGGATAGGTATATGTTAATTTTAGATGTCAAATTCTGTCATGTGCCTTTCCAGCAGTAACAGACATTCTGTAGCTGCAGCTTGGTTAACAATCAAGTCTATTTACTATATACGATTGTATTTCCTGTGCCACAATGCTTACCTTTAGCAGACTGGTAGCCCAAAAAATTCAAACATACTTTTTCTAACATGTATTTTGATAGAGTCAAAATTGACTCAATAACTGAAGATTAGATCTGTGCAGTAAACATCTGTCATGCTTGCACAGTTGCTCATCTGATTATAACAATGTTTAAAAATCTCACTGCTTTGGGAGGAGGATTAGAATGAAGTTGAATTTTGGTTTGACAATTGAAATTTTATTTAGAAATAAAAGCTCAAACATAAGAGACCTGCTGAGACCTGATTCAGGTATCATGGTGTAAGGTAGTGTCTCTCAATGTGAAGAAAACTAGGAAAAATAACTGCACTGATTCTTGAAGTTTCTGAGCTCTCTGTTCTTCATGGGTAGTTGCCTGGCCTTTAGGATAACGGCTGAGATTTAATTGCAGTTGTTATCTGTAGTAGGGAAGTCCTTTGGTGCTGCAGTAAAACATGTGGTTGTGGTTGTTGTGGAAGTGCTGTCAGTCTCAGATTTTTTTTTCTTCCTTTTTTTAATGGTGACATTGGGGGAAGAAAGGGTCATGGGATACCAGCCCAAGGAACACTAGCATTCCTTAGCTTAGTTACTTAGAAAATTACTTCACTGTTATGGATGTAATGTGCTTGGCTTGCATAAATGAGTGTATGTAATTGGTAGTTCTCCACTGAGGTGAATTACATAACGTACTCTTAGTTAATGCATCTATCCTAAATTTATGTCAATACATTTTGGTTTTTCTCATTGCTCTGCCATGTACTTTATTTTTCTGAAGGCTTGGCTGAAGGACTATTAAGTGACTAATACTTTAATTTTTTTAAATGCTGGATACACTGGGGTTTTTTATATAACATAACATGGAATGGTCTTGTCCTGTGAATTCAAGATCCTATCCTGGAATTTAGCTTTATGCCTGGGTAGGATTTTTACAATCAATGCTCAAATGTAAGGACAGCTTCTTGTTCTGTTAAGAATGCAATTTTGTGTGAGCATAATCAGCAAAGATAAACTAAATATAAACCAAATCAGTTTCATCATATTTGTTTTGAATGTTCAATTGATTAGATTGAGCAATAACAAATATTTTTAACTTGATTATTGCTAATTATAGTCATAGTGCTTTTGAGTAATTTGCAATCAATTTTCTGATATATTGAGAGAAGAAGAATGAAACTGCAGATAACAGTGACAGTGACTGCAGTAACATGGATACATGAAATTACTGTTGATTTTGGCTGCTAAAAGTAAATGCTTGAGGCAAAATGATTGATTTGCACTTTAGTAAAACCCAAGATAAACAAGTAAAACCCAAGATAAACACGACACACGGTGTTATAATTGCTCTTAGATCATGTTTTATGTGATATTCAAAGCCTTTTAAAAAAACTGTCATTAAGTCTCTGAACAAACTTTGCTACCTTAGGGCATTGAAGCCAGCTGTCAGCAAGGGGAATGACTGGTTTAGCTCTGAAGGATCCCTAATGAGGGGAACAGCACAAACACCCCATCACTCTTCTTTTCTGTGTGAAGAGGACTGGAATGGGAAATTGGTTTCAATGAACTTGTTTGGAAAAACAGAGAATGGACAGAATTCATTTTACAAGTAAAATAAAAAAGGTAGTTTATGAAGTGGTCTCATTTCATGGGTTTTTTTGTCAGAAAGGTATTGAAGGAGCCATCTCTAGCTTGTAGTAACATGGCCATTTCTATACCATTTCAAGATACAGATGTGCACACTTAGCCACAGCTGAAAGTATGTTTGCTAGAAAGAATGCTGGGACCTGTTAGTATTTACACAGATGCCTGTATGATGCTAATTTACTTTTATCTCAAAGGATGTCAAAGGCATCCTGAATTTTATCCGGGTTCTGACCACTCTGAAAGCTGCGGCAAAGGCTGTAATTAGATTTGTTAAGCTGAACGAAACTCTAGTGCCGCTGAACTAATATCTGCATAGATGTTGCTCAGATCAGTCTGCTAGATCAGGACTTATCTATTCTCACTTTACAGGTTCCATATCTCACCTAGTAATTCTGGTGTCTTCCTGTAGTGAAGGAAGAAAATGGGCAACTCTAGATGTTCAGTTCAGAAGAAGAGCTTTAAAGTCAATCGAGATGAGTCTTATACTGTGTACCTTTTGACTCATTAGAATCTTCATCAAATGTTCTTAAGTCTGTGTCAATATATGAGGAGCAAGCATGTTGGATCTTGCTCCTACTGTGTAGTTTGACATAGTAACAACATGGGGCTTAAATCCATCTGGAGAGGTTTGTTAAAATAACAAGTCAATACTGCATTTGTCCAACCGTATTTACTGAACAAAATGCTTTTGAAATGCCCACATATGCTGTTCTCAAGCAATGGCTGGGGAATTTGGGACAGGGTGGCCTTTCCATAACCCAGCTGGGATGCACTGGGACAACTTTTTAACAGTAAACGGGATATAGCAGAGGGTAGAGTGAGCTGAGACACAACTGCTGCATCCCTCAACTAAAGTGTTCTCAGATGATTACTTTAACTCCTTTTGTCTCCTGAGTTTCAGCTGAAGGAGTTGGAGTAGGAGACATACCTTTCTTTGGGGTAGGGGGGAGGTGAGGGAAGAAAAGAAGTCAAAGGTAGTTTTCTGTCAGACCTCCTTGCTCTGACGCATGTGTTTGTGAAACATCTGGGTTGGGACTTTCAATAAGATGCTGAATTATAATAAAAGTGGTTGGTGATAGAGTGAGAAATGAAATGCCTGCTCTCTGCTTTATTAAACAGGTGCAGTGCCATACCTACACTGGATACTGCTGGTGTGTGACACCTGATGGCAAGCCTATTAGCGGCTCTTCTGTACAGAACAAAACTCCTGTATGTTCAGGTACTGTGGGAATGGCTTCAACAAATACTAATTTTATAACCAAAGAGGGCTGGGATGAATGCATCCTGTTGAGAGAGCTTAATCTTTTCAGGTGACTTGGCCAGTTTACCCCACTTAACACTGCAGTTTGGACTCTGGCATGTCCACCCTGTGATTAGGATACAGACACTTCTGCAAGGCCGAGTGAGAAAAACCAGTAAGGTAACAACCTGTGGTAGCCAAGGCAAAAGCAGTGTTGCTGTGGACATCAAAACCAAAGATTCACTGAACAAATGGGATAACTTTTTTCCATATGATTTATTTTAAAGAAATGGTTCTTAGGCTGTATTTTTGGGGGACATGGAGTCAATTTTTGTACAGAGTGAATTTGGTTAATTCATGAAGGTGGTTCTGTGAGAAACTGTCAGTTTCTGGGCTCCTGCTGTTATAATGTATTTGGGTCTGTTGGCCATGTTGCTTAGTTTAGGATCCCTGTGTTTGTGTCATGATGTGGCAGCACTGGGCTTGCACCACAGCTCTCAAGAGGGAGGTCTAGACCCAGGCTGTTACTCATGTTTATTAAGTGATGTGTTTCTGGGCACTCAGCCTGACATTACTCTGTCACTCTGTGGTTTACTGAGACCAAATCCACAATTGTCTTTAAAGCAGAGTAATGCTGGTTTTCTTTTTTCTCCCCACCATTCGATATGGTAGCCCATGGCTCAAGTGGAATGAGGTTGGGCTCTAGACTTTCATATGGCCCTGATCAGTAGTGTACAGTCCAGCTTTGTGAGCTGTGGTGAACAGTGCTGCTGTGACAACACCACACCTGACACAGACAGGGGTGGGCAGCTGTTCTGTGCTTGGGGAGAATTCAAGGGCAGCACAATTCTTGTGCTGCCCTTCTCACTTTCCTCCCTCCCTCACAAAAAATAAAAGAAGAAAGAAAAGACAGTAAGCATAGGGGTGTGTTTCTAAGGTGTTCAGTGATGCCGTGTAGGCACTACTCCTGCATCTGGCTTCATGCTCTGCAGGCTGCACCTCAGGGTTTTTAATGTATGTCTTATCTCACACCTTGCAATGTTTGCCCTTTAGGTGGGAGCATGACAGCAGTTAAATGCTTGGGTTTTTCTCATCCAGTGTCCTCTTGGCTGTAGGGTATTCTGTGGTAATAAGCAAACATAAATGACTTGCATAAGGGTTTGAGTTGAGTGGGAGAGCTGTCTGAGAACCAGTGAGCCAGTGTAGCTTGAAGAAATGCTTGTTTTTTCACAGGCATGCAGAAAGAAAAAAATATTAACATCCTTCTGTAGTGTAAGGTGAAATGATACAGTAATTTAGCTTAAACCTTTAGAATATGATGTTGTGACACCATTTCCAGTATATCATTTTGGTAGAGTGTGTTTTAGAGTTTTGCTGATCTATTCAGTTATTTTATAAAATTGTGTTACAGAAAAGTAAAGTCGTGTTGTATTGTAGGACACAGGTGTTAGTCATGTGATGACTAATACTGGATTTGTGCTTACTACTTGTAATTCAGCAGTAGATCAGTGATGAACTGATCTGCAAGGGAAAGTGCCTGGGCAATAGAGTTTACCTTTAGAGTTTGATCAGATTGTTGGACCTGTCAGAGATGCCTTTTTTAGAGCTGACTTTTGATCCATGTTCAGTAATCACTGGAACTGTTTAGTAATGATGCATGGAAGAATCAGTTTCCTGTGAATAAAGCTATTAAAAACAAAAAAAAGCTTGTCATAGATTTTTATACACTTTGGTAATGGATTTATTTGAAAAGCTTTTATTACCTGTTCAAGTTTTAGTAGAAAACTGATGAAGCACGATGGTAGACTGCAGAAACAAGCGTAGAATCATATATATTATGTGAAGATCTAAGTTACAGTAAACAACCCAAGATGTGTTCTGTTCAAGTACATGCTGGATCTTATTCAGTGTCCCATTTCAAACAGCTGGGGATGTTCAGGGGTTTGTTGAAATCCATTTTCTGCAAATTGTCCCACTTAATCCCTTTCCTTTAGAATACTGTGCTTGCATTCCCTGCACACTCTCCCCATCTGTTTTTGATTTGTTCTTTCTGACGTGTGCAAATGAAAGAAGTGACTCTTATTGATCTTTCCTTCTTGCCCTTGGATTTATTCCAGGTTTCTTACTAGCACGCTGCTCTGTTGAGCTCTTTCAAATTGCTAGATCCAGCTACTAAAGATTTCTTGTTTGCCCTCATCCCGATTTAACATCTTAATGCATAAGACTTCCTTATGTTTTTCATGTTGGTTGAAGCCACAGGCTCTCTGAGTCCTAAATGGAGCTGTTGACAAGTAAAATAGATGCTTTATGGATTGAGATATCTGCTGTATTAATGTGGCATCATATGCTCTGTGTGATCATGCAGCATCTAAGTGGATGTCTTTTATTTTTTTTTTTCTTCTTTCTTTTTTCTCCCCTTTAGGTTCTGTAACTGATAAACCATCAAGCCAGGGTAATTCGGGAAGGAAAGGTGAGTGAAGTCCTGTGCTTCAGCAACTTGTTCTGTAATAGCAGCTGCCCAGCCAAGTCCATTAAGATAGCTCAGAATGTGGGTTCCTAACCAGCTCAGGATGCAGGGGGCAGATGTGCCCTTAGAGCTCCCCTTCAGGAGGAGGAATAAGGTGACTGTTCTGCTCCCTGTGGAGTAGGAAAGGGAGAGTGTGCTCTGCTCTGTGCTCAACAGCTGAAGTACAAGGAAGCTGAGTCTCCCAAAGGAGTGGCTGGCCCAGAATAACCTCTGCTTGTTCACCTTGAAGTAACATACTGAGCATTTCTCAGTAAAATCCCTAGAGATTAGGAAGGCTGTCAGTATGACTAGTACTCCAGGAAACAGGAGTGCCAGTGGCTTGGTTGTGGCTTTGTATGCATTGAAAGGTGGGGTTTTTCTAACACCGCATAAAACCCTCCGGCCAGCTGGAGCAACGCTGGATTAAACCTCAGCTATGCTTGGAAACCTCACAGGCTTTGATTCTTCTTTACACTCCTGTCTTCAGTCCTTGCTTTTCCTGAGAAAGGCAGTAGATGTATCATTATTCTTTTCCTGTGAGTATCCATAGCTCTTCCCTGTGTCCTCTGGTTTGCATTCACTGAAATGATTTTGAGAGGGTTTGCAACTGGATTGAACATTGAGGTATGTATCTGACTGAGGAGCAGTCAGATTTGTCTTTAGGTCTTTTCCACACTCTCATTTTAAACCTTTTTCCCCCCAGCCCTAATTCAGAGTCAACTTGTGAGTTTGTCTCCTTACTCCAGGAGAACAGTGCTGAACGCATCCTCACTTCTGCTGGTGAGAATGAATGCTGTTTCCTGGGAGAAGTTTGTTTTGATAACCGAAGAGGGATTTTCAGTGATAACTTCTAAACAAGTTATTCCTGACACTTCAGAACCCAGGAAAACACTGACTTTGATGCCAAATACTTTAATTTGAGGAACATTTTCCATGCTGGAAATGTCAATCAGGTTCTGAAAGCTCTTAATAGGGATTATATTGCTATGTTCACAGCAGTTTTGCATTTTGAGCATGTCTGCTCTCCAGTCTATTGCTTGTATATAATAGCTTAGTGAAAGGTAGGGAGAAGAAAGATGCAAGGAAAACTACTTAGCTGAGAGTGAATGCTGAAGCCTGTTTCTGATTTTATCTAAGGATATGTCTCTGTAAACCTGTAATTATGCATTAATGTATAATTGGCACCTGAACACATCGTTATAACTCTGTTAATACAATCATTGCTAGTCTAGCCTGAAGTACAAGCAAATCAAGTAGCTCTTGAAATCTGCATTATTTTTGAGTTTTTTGTAGGCTTTTTACCTGGGTAGTCCTGGTCTGTTGTTCTAGAATTGAAAGCAGCTGACACTGGATTTCATAACAAACAGGACCAAAAGGGGAAAACATCTGAACTTGGTTTTATTTCTTCACTCCCTTTATTAACTCAGAGGTTGCAACCTGCAAAAAGAGAACTATAAATGGTATGAATTAATCTAAATTTTGTAATATAAATTGATTCACCGTGGTGCTTCCTGTGGCATCCTGTTTCAAGGATGGTGTGCTTGGTCATGTGGCTGTGGAAACATCCTCTGCAGTAGCTGTCAAAAGGGAAATGTTTCCATTTGGGCCAGCATGCTTCAAGCAGTCATGTAACCTCTGTGTCTCCTCCAGTTCTGAATCTGTTAATATCTGCTGGAAACCCCATACAAGCAGGTCTGACCCTACTCTGTCATGTTAGAAAAATACTTATGAGCAGTTATTAAATTGGTCTTTTAAGATCAAGAGAGCTTTTAGAAGCTGTAATAATTGGGTTTAAAATTTGATGGACATAGCATTACTTTTTCATCTAGTGATGAAAATGTCTAATCTAAAATTGAATTAATCTTTCTTATCAGTGTTTTTTTTGACTGAAGTTACCTTGATTCAAAATTCTGGCATCAGATCTTTCTGTAAGGAAGTGGGAAGCAGGAACAACCCGGCTTTCTTGAAGCAAGGTGGTTGCTGCAGGTCTGGCTGCTCTGAAGACTGGTGGCAAGCCAGCCTGCACATAACCATCTGTTCTAGCTTAGTGTTCAGACACTTTTTGCAAAGATTTCCTATTTGCAAGGTGATAAAAAGGGCAGGATGAGGAGGGGTCCAGCAGGAACTGAGTCAATGATGACCTTTCTATTGTAGAGGCACAACTTGGAAGCTTCTGATATCTCTGGCCAACTGCCATCTGGTTTGGGAGCTTTTGGAATGTTCCCATTGCACACCAGACTCCTCCTTTTCTCTATCCCTGGGTGAGGGTCTTGTAGTCAAAGAGCATTATCTGGCACAGCATAGGTACTCTGAGGGAGAAAAAGAATAGCTAAGACTCTCAAAAGTTATTTCTTTTGTCTCATTCATACAGGAATGTAAAATATGAGCTAATAAACTTTGTGCCTTTCAAGTCTTCAGGGCAAAAGGGTGGAGGCTGCTCTGCCTTATAAACTGTGTGGATGCGTAGGCTAAGCTGTTGGGTAATAAATGAAGACTTTACTAGCATATTAGCTCTCCTTTAGAAGAGGAAAATTAGTGTTGAAAGGAGAAAAAGGCTGGTTATTGGTAATAACTTTCTCTAAATCTTTTGCCCTCTTTTCCATCCTGTTTAGCTCTAATTTCTGGGGCTCAGTAGGTATGATGGAGTACCAGAAAATGTGAGGCAACATATGATTCCACTCACAGGCTCTCTCACTACTGAAGAGAAGAAAACAAAATGGCTTTATGTTCATGTGACTTGTAGTTCCAGAAGTGGCTCTGTGGGGCTTTCTGCAGAGAACAAGCAAGCATGCTCGCAGGAGATATTTTTGATTTTTAAATTCTGTGCTCTGGTTACCCATATTTACATTGCTGCTATTGGTGTATGATGCAATGCTAGTTACTCATACAATTTGCCCCATAGGGTAATTTAAATTGACTTAAATTGGCACCAAACTTAAAACTTTAAACTGGGCCATATTGATTTGGTCTGTGTCTGAGAAGTGTTCAGTTGCTGCAAGGCAGAGCAGACCTGGGCCTGAGGAGATGGAGGCATGTTTGCCTAAGGTGGAATGGAAACCCAGGTATTCCAGAACGTGCTTATTGTGTGGGCTTTGAATCTCAGACGTTGACCACTGTCCTTTCTATGTTGAATTTGTCCTGCAAGTGAAGAACAAGTTCCCAGAACCTTTGTCAGGGAATGCAGTTACTCTTCTGTGAGGTTAGGTTATCCAGAATCTGCAGATTTCTGTTGCTGTCACTTTTTTTTTTTTTTATTCTGACTTGTTCTTTGAACAGTCCTTTCTCATAAGGAGCTTCTTGCATTAAATTGCTCCAGTTCATGCTTAGTTTAAAAGGCCTGAGACTTGGAAAATGCATGCTGTCCTCTAGAGGTCTGGATCTCCCCAGACTCTCCCACTAGGATGTTGTTAATGTTTTAAGAAGCAGTGACAGGCATCCTTGGAGCCAACATTATTGGATTTCTTCAGTGTCTAAAGAATGCAGAAAATTCCTTTCCAGCCAAAGGGAAATTGTGCCACACTTCTGAGACAAAAGAAGCAAACATGAAACAAAAAAAAGTTTTATTTTCTTTATCTGGGGAGTGCTGGGACTTTAGCTCAGGTCTAGCATACTGCATTCAGGATTAATGTCCTTCACAGTCAGCAAGAAAGTTTTAAAAAGTAGGCTAGTTAGGAATGGGGGGGGATGTAAAAAATAGCCATGTAACTGCTTATCTCTGTAAAGTCACTTGGTCTTCCTTCTTAAAACTGGAAACTGAGTGAATTAAAAGTGGAGAGATTGAGAATGAGTGAAGAGGAAATACATTGAAGTGGGGATACTGGTTCATTAGAGGTGGCTTACTGTTCTGGACACTTTATGGGAGGTATTGATACCATTTTAAAATCAACTGAATGAAGGAAATGGGAAAGAATGCTTCATTCTATAATCTGGCATTTAAAGATGATGCAACTACAGGGTAAATTTGGGCTGAAGTAACTTCCAGTGTTAGTTCTGAAGAGTCTTGAGTGGTGTGAACTCCCTTTTTCTTTTATGAAGTCTCTTGCAGTGCATGAAGTTCCAGGCCTGTTTTGACTTGTCTTGTTTCCCTATTGCCAAAGCTGACAATAGAGCTGCAATTGCCTGAACAGTTGTTGGTGAAATGTAAGCTCTGATGGCCCTGCAGAAAGCAAAGCCCAGGTTGAGCTTGTTGTAGGCTTGCTGTCTTACATGCAGATGTGACTCTTGTATGGAGCTGCAAAAAGCTTTCCTCAATGAGTTTTGTAGCCTACAAGAAAACACTGACAGAGTTTGAGAAACTGAAGATGAGCAGCTTGAAATTCCTGCTAATTAAACATGTAGAATTGGGTTCCTTTTTGTGGGTTTAACTGTCAGAAATTAGCTTAAAGGCAGGCTTTGTTGGCAGGGAAATTTTGGGCTGCAGTTGTTGGCAAGTTGGCCATTTCTGTGGCTCTGTTCCTGCTGTTTTCCAAAGTCTTACCTCTAGAAAATGCTAATGGCCCAGTTATGCAGCCAACAGACTGAGCAATTTGAATCAGTAATGAGCCATTAGTGAGAGTCAGTAATTAGGCTGCGAGGTGAAGGCTGAACGCTCTCCCCAGGCAAACCCAAGTGAAGGACAACTTGTGCTGGTGTAAATAAATGGAGCTGCTTGTACCTGGGGACCTGGAAGCTTTGTCTGCTGGTGGTAGGAAGTCAGGTGCAGCTGGCACTAATTCACCTGCCCTCAGCTTGCAGGGAGGGGAGCACATGGCCTCCACAGGGGATTGAATGTCTCGCAGAAGACAGATCATATCTTGACAAAAGCATCTTATTGAAATGTGAGTAAAACACCAGACTTGGACTTTGGTCTTTATCTTCTCCAGATCTTTCTGGATTCGACTATGTGCTGATCAAATCTGAAACAAATCGAGCTTCAACTGCCTTTTCAGCTTCATAAATACTGAGAAAATGCTCTGATGTCTTTAGCAGTTTGTGGAGAATATAGAAAAGATAGAGAAATATTGTGTGGCCTTCTTCAGTAAGATGAAATAAATACAAGTTTACTGGGACAGTATGAAGTCAAGTGATGGTTCTAGCTAATGAACACCATCTTATGATTAATTTTTTTCAGAATATTAACAGGTAGCAAATCTGCAGTGCTACCCAGACAATTCATCTGGATCTCTTATGTTACATATTTATTTTAAAATAAACAATATGTACTAATTTAGACATCTGGATGAAGGAGAATTTTCATGCAAATATTGTTTTCTGAACTGTTTAACTTCATCATGTAATATTCCTAGACTGGGCCTGATATGTTTGTCAGGTCTTTTATGGGTAAAATATACACGTGTGCTCAAAATGTGTGCAAACAATTTGATGCTTGTGGACAGAGCTGCGTGTGTAGCGTAGCTATGTGGACAGTCAGACTGTGCTATGCATATGTAATAAGTCTGCTTCCTGAAAGCAACAATTTGCTATAATAGTGCTTCAGGTCCTTCAGATGTGCAAAAGCTTGATTTGTCATACCACACACTGCTGATGACATTCTCGGTCTACCCTGTTAAAATCTAGTGGGATTAGAAAACAGTCTGTGGGAGAAACATGAATGTGCACTTCTTTTCATGAAACTGGGATAAAAACTCAGTTGACTGAGAAGTTATGGGGAGAGATTAGTGCAACAAAAACTGTCCTGCTACATCTCAAGTGGGCTTGAGTACAAATTTCTGTAGGTGAAATTTGTGGCACATAGGATTTTGGTTAGCTCATATTTATATTTCCAAGCAAGCTTCACAGTGGAATTGAAGTTTGTTTCTCTATTATAAAAATAGTTCTGTAAAAAATACTTTTAACTTAATCATAATTTACCAGTTTGTAGATAGTCAGAATCCTCTCTGGTTCCTATTGCTATCTTTTTACTGTATATTGTCTACAAAATTTTTAAGTTTCCAGTTAAATGTAACTATAGAAAGCAAGTCAATTTCACAGGTATGGCAGACTGTAGTTTGCAAATATTACAGATTTTATAAGATAGCAAGAATCCCGCTTTTAACTGGGAATTGTGATCAATTTTTGTAAGAACAGAGGAATGCGATTTTACAATACTGTGTATATTGGATCACTTGAGCAGAGCAGTGTTCTAAAAACCATTTAGATATATCGCATGAAACAAACAGATTTTTAAAATAATAAAGTCTAGAAATAAAACCTCAAATTTGTTACATAAACAGTAGAACTAAAACCAATCCTTTTGGGTCCCCACATCACTGCCTTGTCTGAAATTGTTTATTTTTCACCAAGACATTTTTGTGGGCCTCAGAACATATGTATCAAATTTGAGGCTGAAGAAAGTTTCATTGGCAAGTATAAAAAGAAGGCAAATTCTGTTTTAAAGTGCATTTTGTTTGATACAATGCAAGAATTCTGCTTTCATCTATAAAGTAACAGTTCCAGTTGGTAGCTTAGTCTATATAATGTGACTTAATAAAATTGTAGTTTACAAGTGTTATTATAGCAATCTACAGACAACTCATGTCTGTAATGTCTTAAGAACAACTGTAAAGGTTTTTAAATTATTAAGTCATAGTATTGAGCAAGCTGGTGAGTAGAACCTGTAAGTAGACTAACAACTGATTAAGCAACATCTGTTAAGGTATTATTAACTGTTTATGTGCTATACATGGATTTCTGGTGTCTGATTGTTAGAGCATGCAGAGAAATGGAATAAATTTGGGGTCTTTGAGTTGGTTTTGTTGTTTAAACACTTTGTGGCCTCAAAACCTTTTCTTTAAGAGTTGTTGAAATTATTCTTCCCATACTCTATAGAATCTAGACATCTGAATGTTAGTGTTGTGTTCTTTCAAATCAGAGTAATGCACCAGGAAATGTGTTTTGTCATGGTACAGGTGTTTGGTCACAGAGCTGGAAGTACTTTCCTTTCAACTCCTTTGCCCCGTGAGCTCTAAGTTTCTCTATAAGAGGGAGAAATTATGAAATTGTGATGGGAAAGCTTGAATGCCTGCAGACCATGTGTGCTTGTAAATAAGGTAGGGCAAAGCTAGAGAGGCAACCCTGATGTTTGTTCAAGTTCTGAGACAGCATCTAGGGGAATTAAAGCTTCTTTAGAACAGATCTAGCTGGAAAAACATCTTCCCTCTGTGTGCTCGTCTAGGCTTTTGTTTTGTGTTGACAGCAAGGGGGTGTACTGCAAAATGCTTTGATAAAGGCTAAGGATGAGAGAAGTCTTCCCCACAGACTGAATTTTTCTGAGTTGTCTTTTATTACATGTTGCTGTGCTCAGCTTGGTGCTCAGTTTCTCATGGGACCTTTAGGTGCTGCAGCAAACCAATTTGTATAAGGACCTGACAGGTTTCATCTTGACTGTTCAACTGCTCACAAATATGCCATTAAATGAGGTGGTTCTTAAAAATCAGTTGTCTCTGGTTCATTTTGAGTAGTCCATCTGTAGATGTCTGGCAGTCTGTAACTTTGAGGATTGACCTTCACATTAAAATAAAAATATTTTAATATTGAGAATGTGTTGTCACTTATACCCTGTGTACATTATTGAGATGCTTTGTTCTGTATGTACAGATTTCTTTCTGAAGCACGTTACATCCTTTGGAGGTCCTTCCACTACTGTTGCGTTGTCTATCTGCTTCTCTGTTTTCCATTCCTTCCCTCACAGGAAAGAACTATTCCTTTGGTTTCATAATCAAATACAAAACGTCCTTTAGACAAAATTCAGATGCTGGGCTCATATAGTTAGAGAGCAAAGTTGTGCTTACTCACTAAAGCTCTGAAACTCTCCTCTTTAGTGATTTAGGGAGGGGAAAAAACCTGTAGAAACAAGCAGTGGAAAAAACACATTTTTTTCCCTCCACTTATTCTTCATTTTCACACATGCAGTACAGATATAACAGTGAGGTATCCATTCTCTTTGCCTGCAAGGAAATGAAAAGGCGTATTGTAAGCCCAAGGCTAGTCTGGTTGTCAGCCAGGACTTAGTCCTCTGAAAGAGAAAGGGAGAGGGGCTGGTGAGAGAATAGGCTGGAAATGAAGAGCTACTAGGGGGAAAGTACACCCTGAGATTGGTTGAATGCACATGGCTAGAGGTGGAAGGGGTCTTGTGCTTCCTCAGCATGCAGGTGTTGGGAGAGGGAAGGCAGCTTATGTTCTTATACACAGGCATGTGTCTGGGGGAGCAGGGTCAAAAATTTAGACTATTTACTTAATCCCTTGGAAAGGCTTTTTTCTCTTCTGTTTTCTTTTTGTGTTTAACAGACTGCTTTACAGGGGACACGTGTGGTAATTAACACATGCAGCTGTAGGGCTTCAGCCATATGTCTGAATTTCAAATGGCCATTGATCTGGGAAATTTGCTGCCGTCTCCAACCCCCCACTTATAGGCCTTGAAGATGTGGGGGAATTTATAGAGTCTTTACCTTGAAGAGACCAGAGCTGAAAGGAGAGGAGTGAAAGGGATTGTGTGTGATACTGGGGAGAAAGGGAAGCAAGACCTATATTCTAATTGCACCCTTCATGCCCTTGCCCCCAGCTCACTGCATATTTTTGGGTAGCTTCTAAAATGTTCCCAAAGTTAGGGAAGTTATTATTACTACGTAAAGCTTGCATAACAATTGTTAGCTTTTTTTCCGTGTTCAGCAAAGCAGTCTAAGATCAGAATCACAATGTCCTTGTGGGCATTTCAGATGTGCTTCCTTTTTCACAGCTGCAGATATCTGGGCTCTTGCAGAGCCTAGAAGTGACAGGGTGGTAGTTGATCGTGGACTCTGAGTAGCCTTTCAGGAGAGGTAGTTGAGGAGGGGTGTCCTTTGGGCTGTGTGGAAACAGAATACTTCACATCAAAGCATAGGACCCTGAAAAAAAATGATATATTGTAGGTAGAATAAAACCAGAGAGGGTAAACTAAACAATCATATGGTGGTTGTTGCTTTTGCCAGCAGTGATCAGGCAGCTTTTGTCAGTGCTATAGAGCTTTTTGCAAACTTTGCTTAAAGTTTGGGGCAATGTCAAGTGCTAAAAATCTTGCTATGAGATATGGTGCTTTAAACAAAATATTTCTTTGTGTGGAAACTTTTTTGCTCCCTGCTTTATTTCAAATGTCACTCAAGGCAGTGAGCCAAACAGAAGATGGTTCAAAATTAAGATCCTGTTGCTTAAAATCCTGCAGTATCTATAATACTTGTAGCCTTTACAGAGTGAGATAAAAATGTATTCTTCTACCAAGTAAGAAGCTATGAAAAAGTAAGCATCTCTTCCTTGACTTTCCCTCCTTCAATCTATTTTTAAACATTCTCGGTGCTATTGCTGATTCCTTGATATCATCACTCAGTCTACAGTGTAGGTAATGCTGACCCTTTGGAGGTGTTTTCTGCTTTGGATAAGAAAAAAATGCCACCAAGAAACATTCCCAGTAGTGTATATGCCAGCTTTTGCTGAAGATGGACTGTGATTTACCCAGCCCTTATAATAGTGCTACTCTGTTTTTCTGTGTTGTGCCTCTTCTGTCTAGTTTCCCTGTGAAGCTTAATGCCAGGACTGTCTGGAGCAGCCGTGTATTATGTTTGCCTATTCTAATCTCCCTTTTCTCCATTGTTTGCTACAGGCAGTACTCCTTCTTGTGACAAGATGGCCTAACATCTCTTCTATGGATTGGCATTATCTTTTCCAAATAATTTGGTTGTAGCCTATGTTGATATGTACGTGGATATGGTTTTTATTATACAGATACAGAGCCAAATTCTTAATTTACTGCTAATGACAGCTTATTTCCTTTCAGTT
Organism: Climacteris rufus; assembly: GCA_013398175.1. Lineage (NCBI taxonomy): Eukaryota > Metazoa > Chordata > Aves > Passeriformes > Climacteridae > Climacteris > Climacteris rufus. The sequence goes on along the minus strand of VZRZ01006846.1, from coordinate 1,750,746 downwards.
GTTAATCTCCCTGAAGAATAAGGTTATTTCAGTTCTTCCTCTCATCTTCATTACCTTGATCCTTTTCTGTAGAGAAAAAGGGAAATGCTAGATTTACAGCTGTGTCATTGCTGGGTTGTATTTACCACAGCAAAGCTTTTCTATGCGATTTGACCCGTGAAGGTGTCTGCTGGTCAAAATGAGCCTTGGATACTCTATTTTGAAACTGAGTGCCATCCCTACAGCCAGCTGCCATTGTTACTTGGTACATATGTAATTTTTGTTCAGCAAGTGTTAGGTAGTCACGATTTTTGGTAGCAGGTGGTTTTTGGTGCTGTGTGCTATGGCCAGTCAAAAACACCATCTAATTAATCTCGCTGATTCTTTTAGCTGTATCTGCATTTCCCCTTGGGTATGTGTATCAGGAGGGGGATGACATTAGAGTCTTGAAGGACAGCATAAATACACAGCTCAATGAGAAATATTCTTTGCTCCCATTGTGAGCCTGTTTCTGCAGCCTGTACATGTTCTTTGGGTTTGAAGGCATTCCAATAGCCTTCCCATGTGTTGTCATAGCTGAACTTTTTACGCCATTGAGACTGTTCCTGGTACATAAGGAGAAGAGTCACTCTCTGTGGTGGTCGCAGATCCTTTTCTTTAGCCATGCAGAACATTGCTAACAGCTGGGAAACATCATTCTGCTATGACAGGCAGGCTGAGAGCCTGTCTGAAAACTTACCAGATGACTGAAGCAGAGCCTGGACTCTGAGCTGGGATTCTGAGCTTTGTTCCCCTTCTCCTTCCTGAACAAATAGTTGAACTAGAGTGTTTTAACTATGCTTACATAGTTGGTGAGGATGGGCTCACAGCTTGTCTGCTGCAAAGCACCATGTTGTGAAATTATCTTCGTTGTTAATTATTCATTATTATTGTCAAACGTGCAAGTCAACATATGGCACTTATATGTAGCATTTCGAGGCAAGCTGTACAGTCGGGCTAGTGGAATCTAGGCCAAAGAGGGATTTTACTGTTGTCCCTGCTGCTGCCTAGCTTATTTCTTAAGGTACGTTTACAATATAGGAGAATCAATTTTGACACCATGGCATTGAGAATGTGGTAATTTTCCAAGGTAAAAAATATTGTATAGTTTATACAGTCATTAAAAAAAAGACAATTTTGATTATTATCTCAGCAAAATAACCAGAACAGCAGTTGAATAAAAAATATGCAGCAATACCAGGGCAATAGTCCCTTCTCCTAAAGAATTACAATACTTTGCCTATGATGGAAAGGAGGAACTAAGCTGAAAGGGAGAAAGGCTTGAATCTGATAGAGTGGAAATGGTAGATTAAGAAAATTTATTATATCTTAGCAGTTCCCTCAGGAACCTCTGAATGGATAAGCAGGTTCTTTTAATTTTTTTCTTTTTTTGTTTCCTCCTTCTTGTGGCAATTTGAACCACTGTGGGAGTGAGGTTAAGGTTTTGACTTTAATCAAGACAACTAAAACTACTAGCAAGCCATTGTCTTTGGGACAGGGCCATAACTGAAGGCTTAGTTCTGTAGGTCAGAGCTGATGACAAGAAAGTGTATTTTAAATCATGGGATGATTTCTTTCAGCTTCACGAATGAAACTGCTGTGATGTGAGGGTGAGAATAATAAGTTTCTGAAAGTGGGGGAGGACTTGGTGGGGACAATGTCTTCACAGCTTGACAATGATTCCATGTTGGTCAAAAGTAAAGCTTTTTGTGCAACTCTAAACTGAAGATGGTCTCAAGAGTAACTTGACCTTTATTACCTGCTTCACCTTTTTTACAAATAAGGTTCAAATCTGGCCTTGGACATTTATTTTTCCTATTTCTTCCAAATCTTTGAAGAGACCTGTTTTGCTCTTTGGGAAGGAGCTTGGCTGTGAAGTCTGAAAACTGTAAAACTGCAATAAGGTAAACCTATGTGCAGTGGCAGGTGTTCCCATTCAAGCTTTGTTACATTTGACCTCAGATGTTCTGTTAACCAAACTAAAATCTGATCGTCTGCTTCTTTAACCCATATCTTATGTACAAATTACTTTGATAAAGAAGATCATCTCTGTTGGAGTTGGGCACAAAAATGAACTGAGAATCCAGGTACTAAACAACACGATTGTGTGCAGGTTCCTTTTTCTGAGTTACATGTGTATTCGGGTTACCTGAGGGATACTGCTGCTTTGTGTCTGAAACTCCAAGCCTGCAAAATTGGTTAAGACTTCATTACTGTTTACAATTTGGAGAGAAACTGGCTGCAAACCAAGAAATCTTATTTCACAGGTTTTGAGGTTTTGAATCCCTCATTTATTACTCACTAGAGCAAAAGAGAGATCACACAAACTTGTGGCTCCCTGCTGTCTTCCTAAATTATTTGATTGCACTGTATTTGGGGTTTTAGCTTGAGAAAGAGGAGAGCAAAGGGCGAGTCTCAAATTTGAATTAGGTGAGTGCTCTTAAATAATGGCTTTAATATTCCTAAGGTCGTTTGTCTTCTGCTTGGAAGCACGCCTATATACTTGAGGAAAATGTTCTTTGGAATGCTACATTTCTATGAGTGTGTTAAAACAACAACTTTTCACAAGTAGTGAAGCAGATTTACATCACCAGAAAGTTCACAGACAGCTCAGCTTAATTCTCTGAGCTTTATGACTGCTGCTTGTTCCAATGACACGTAGTGTCTCTTCATTGACACCAAAATCACTAAGAGTGTTGCCATCATAGTGGTAAAGTATAATGGCTCAGTTTTCAACTGCCTTGTCTTCCATGCAGCAGTACTAGGGAGATCTTTTTCCCCCCAGAAAGGTTTGCAAAACTTAGAAGCAAGTCAGGTATTTTAAGTGGTAATTACCATAGGGCTTGGTTCAACCTGCAAAGTTCAAATCTGAATCTAGATCTGAACTTTCCCAGAGGCAAGGGTGTGTTTGGACATTGTGTTGGTTTGACCTATTACAGTGCAAGCTCTGAAATGTAGGTGCAGATGTGGACTGGGATTCTGTATCTTCCCAAGTATGAGACATTCAGGGTCACTTTTACATGACACAATTTAAATAATATAAAACTGGATCTCATGTTGAGGAAGGTGTTTGCAGCATTATGTCTGAAGGGTAATACCTTGCTATGTCTTTATTTTTCAAAAGAAGCTGGTTAAAGGCTCCAGAGAATGAGAGGTTAGAGGGCAGGTTTCTTTTGGCTAATTATTGTAGAACTACCTTTAGAACTTATGCAGTAAATAAGGACTTTGGATTTTAGAGAGATTCTATCCGAATCTCAAGATTCAATAGTTTTAAAGCCACTGAATCCCAGAGACCAGAGCATTGCTATTAATGAGTGCTGCTCCAGACCCCTTTTGACACGTTTCCTTTTGAAGGACTAGGCCCAGGAAGAGGGAGCTCTTTGTTTGTGGGCAGAATAAACTCATTGTACACCCAGACAATTAATTCTTCAATCGACTTGCCAGCTCTGTAAAGCACTCCACTCCCCTCTCTGTCTACCTCCAGTTCTATTCAGACACTTAAGCACACCAATGTTTTTTGTTTATTATTCTGAAAAAGTCCTTCACAAGAATAGTCAGAGCAGATCAACATTGTCCTTCCAGCAGCATTTATCTCCGCCTGGCAGTGAGTGTGTCAATCAGAAATCAAAAAGGCAAACAGAGAAGGCTTTGAATTGTGTCACAGGGGTCAGAGTTACTTCCAGCTGTCTGTTCATGGGATAGGCTTTCTTGCAGGGCGAAGAATTGTGCTGCCAAACAAACACTGAGTACATTGGGCCACAAAGTCCTTGGGACTTGAGTGGCTTTTTTCATGCTGATGCACCTGCGAGGGAGATGTGAGAAGGAAGTGGGGGGGAACTAATGCCTTCCAGAAGGCACAGGGAAAGACTCCTCACCCTATCTGGTTGATGCCTGGAATGCAGTGCTGAAGTAAAGGCTGCCTGCATCCATATGGCATACAGATTCGTTGTTGTAGGACGAAAAAAATTACTGCAGTGACAGTGCAAGTCAACCTTTGCAGTTAAGAGCTCATTAAGCCATACAAAGACTTTGCACGTTTAGCACTTAGGCATATTTTCACCTTTTAAAGCAAAACTTTACTGTGTTTGGTCCATGTCCACTACATGTCCCCAGACACTGGTTTGGGGGGTTTTATGTTGTCTCTATTTCTTAAAATCAAGGCAATAAAGAGTGAGAATTTGGCTTTTTGCTTTAAAAAGTTGGGAGTTGCACAGAAGTGGTTGGCCTTGATGATCTTAGGGTATTTTTCAACCTAAATTATTCTAGGAACAGGAGTGTGAAAACGTGGCAGGGAAGTCTATCTACACTGGTGTGTTTCCATTTCAGCTGCTTGGCAAAAAATTATCTTGATTGGCTGGATTGTAAGAAATTTTTTTTGCCTGAATACTAACTTTTTGCACTTAAATTGGCAATATATGTCTGTGTATAAAAGCTGCATAGACTATTAAATTAATTATGACTTGCTGAAATTGTTAGGATTGTGGTTAAGGCAACAATTTGCTCCTCCCCTACAATACTAGAAGGGACGTGTATTTTTGTGTAAGACCCCATATAGTGCAAACACAAGCTTTGTTGTCTTTTTTTTTTTTTTTGATACTTGAAACAACGCCCCCAGACCTGGGGGTAATACATAGAAATGTCAAAGTTGTAAAATTGCATCTTCAAGATTCAGGAACTGCATGGATACAGAGAGCCAGCCTAATTGGCCTGGCAGGGCTTTGTTCATCTGACCAGAGTTACTAAAGCTGCAGAAATGAGTATGTATGACTTAAGTCCCTCAGGAGTACTGTAGCCTAGGAAAGCTCTTCTCCCTTGCTGTTGGCTTGACAGATTCACTAAAGGTGGTCTTTGCTGCATCAAATAGGACATGCTAAGAATTCACTCATTGTCCTGGCTCCTTGTGCTTTTTCACATTTAGACTTACCTGTTTCACTCTTATCCTGTGGCAAGATAAAAATACTGTTTTCAAGTTGACAACAATTGAGCCAGAAAAATCTGCTTGACTTTTGTAAGTGTACCCTAGGAAAAAGAGAGTTACTGGAGGAATTTTATAGCTTTAAAATGTTGTTCCATGACGGGACAACAATTCTGTTGAGTGATCCTGTCTGTAGTCAGTGGTCTTGGAAAAAAAAAAAAAAAGTGGGTATTCCTGCTGGGTTGTAAAACTTGGGAGAGGAGTATGCCAGTGAACTCTTCTTCAAGGCTCTGAAAAAATTCTGCAACCGAGGGAAGTGGTTCTGAATTACATGAGTTCTTGATCTGGAAATATTGCTATCTAGAGGGATTAGGAAGTAACACTTGATCTCTTTAATCTCTCTGTGACATGCTGTGTATAAGGAACTATCGCAGTTACATGCCTCTTTTGAAAGTGTGGCATTTAACAGCTTTTTGAAGAAAGAAACAGATTGTACCCAGTGAACATACTTTATTATGTTTGTACCCAAAGTAACAGTATCCTGTACTGCTCGTATAATATCACGGGAGACTGTCGGCCTCTGAAATAGCTTGGGCTTTTTTGTTCTATGTTGAAATATTTATTTAAGGAATACACAATGTTTGTTTCAAACTTCCAGGTATGTAAAATAGAACTTATTCCTTGTTTACAAGGAGCAAACAGGCCAGTGGAACAAATGTTGAGTGTGATGAACGGAGTATTGAGTGAGAGGAAAAATCAAATAAGAGTAGACAAGTATTAGGGTGTTTTTCTGCCCAAAGGGAACAGCAATGAAACTTTTTGCCATAAGCTAATTTGAAACACTGAGACCTACTGAGAATTCTCCAGTTTAAGAAAAAAATTTGGTAGCTTCAGAGTAAGAAGCTGGCAGCTGGGAAGTGAGCATGGTGTTTTTAATGAAGTGCAATTTTTGTCTTTTATGTGACTATTTCATGACCTTTAAAAATAATCAGAAATATCCTTGGCTTTTGATTTTTGAAATATGGTGAATGTAATTACAGGGCTCTTGTCTATTGCATTTTTTCTTGTATGTGTGATGAAAGAACTGTACTTGCTTGAACAACAGGGGAGTAATTATACTTCCCTCTATTTGCAAAACCCTTAGTACTGTACTGGGTGCTGCTGCAATGTAGACTTAGTGACAATTTGGCCTTAGTAATCCAGTAAGGAAGTGATTGTGTCATTCATTGAGCCATTTTACTGAGATTATCTTAAACAGTAGCTTTGAACGAAGAGGTTTATTTATCCAGTAGCCTTAATGGCAAACTTCATACAAAAGCTGCTACAAAGTTCTCTTTCTTTAAGAAGAACATATTTGACAAATTGTGATTGATGGTGTCCATGTTCCTTGCACATGCATGAATGTAAAAGAAGCCCCCTGAACCTGAAGCATCCTGTGTTCTGCTAAAGTTCAAATAATGATTTTAATAAAGTGCTGTGGCTCAAGTCCAATTCTAATTTTTCCCCACTGTTGGCTTCTGGGTTGCTGCTTTAAATCTGAAAAGCAATTCTGTAATTTCTTGGTGCAGAAGCATTCATGAGAACAATAAGAATAAGTTTATTATCATACTGTCATTTTTTTAATGCCAGGTCTCTTCCTGTTTTGTATAATTTAAGAGTTCTTCACCTTTCTATTTGTTCTGTGAGTGTCTCCAGCAGTTTTGGGTAGGTTTCTCAATGTGTAAAGCAAATCATGCTAATTACATACTGTTCACTGCTTTATTACAGTGTAAAGTGCCATCCTAAATAAATAACAAGCCATAGCTATGGCTTCTGGAATCTTGCAGAAGCAGAGCAACCTATTCCAACAACAACAAAAAAACCAAAAACCAAACCAAAACAAACCAAACCAAACCAAAAAAAACCAAACAAACAAACAAAAAAAAAAAACCCAACAAAAAACCCACCCCAACTAAAAACGAAGATCAGCTATTTACTTCTAACCAAAGAGCCTTTAAAGAGCAAAACTTTCCTCCTTGTAATTTAACCAATGTTCAGGAATTTTTTCCAAGTCAGTTGCTCAAACTTTAAAAAAATAATGCTGCTTATCCATGTTACTGGTAATGCCCAATAACAGGAAAGCTCAGAACAAGAGCTGACTGAGGAATGGTAAGTATTTTTTCTTCCAAGTTTTTTTTGTTATGCGTAAAGCATAAAACCCAATACAATGATGAAGAGGGAAAATAACAACAGTGTTTCTCGCTCATTTCTGTCAACATCCTTTGCTTCAGCTGATCTCTGAGGTTGAAAAGAAATGATCAGCATGTTTTTGCTTTCTGTGAATTAGACTATTTTGTGTGGAAATGCATAAACTTAATGAATTGTGGAAGAGGTGTTCATGGTTTTGCTCACTTTATAAAACTGCAAATGCAGGTATGGGTGGAAAAAGTCTACAAGCTTCTGTTTTCCATCTCTGCCCTTCCTTTCCCCTTCCAATGGTCTGTTACTTTTGTAAAGTAAGAACTGACATAAGAGAAAGCTAAGGGCAGTTATTGCTACCTCTAGGAAGGGCTGTCCCATGTACTTTTCCTCCAAATAATATTTGCCCTATACATCTGTTGGCCACGGAGAAAGAGGCAATCCTGTTTTTTTCTGGCCTGGACTTCTCCCTCCAACAGACTTTCACTGTGCAGCTTTACATTTTAGGTTACTGCCTGCTTTGCTGCCTAGCATTGTTCTTGCCCATAACACATGCAAAGAATAGTTGCTAGAAACTGCAAGTTTTAAGTTGCTATATTTCAAAAAGGAAAAAAAAATTATAGGTGTCATAGTTTGACCCTGTCTGGATGTCAGGCAACCACCAAAGCTGTTCTATCACTCTCCTCTGAAACTGGACAGGGCAGAAAATACATCAAAAGTGCGTGAGTTGAGATAAGGTCCAGGAGAGATCACTCACCAAATATGGCATGGGCAAAAGTGACTCAACTAAGCGTAAATCTAATGTAGGAAAAGCTGTTTTTCCACAATTTTGCCATTAGAAGACATTGCCACCTCATTGCAATTAGAGAACACCTTGATGTACTCATTGTAAGAAAAAAGATTTGCTATTGACCATCCCTTTCTAACAGCTCTGCAGTGAATGCTGGTGCCAGGTTCTGCGCAGGTAAGTTTCAGAAGAAGAGCTTTTCTTTTCAACAAAAGGAATGAGGAGAAAGTCTCAATGGGACAGCAATCTCCAGAACCTTTGCTGTCTCAGGGAATGGCCTGTGTGAAACTAAACTGACCTGAAACTAAAAAGGCAATTGCCTTTTAGTGCAACAAGGGGAGACTGCCAGGTGACATACACCAGTGGTTTGTGGAGGGAGGGGGAGGCTTTTCTAAGTCTAACGATTGTGCTTGATGCATGTTTTATGTAAAATGTTACTGCTTTTAGCATAAAATGATTTTGTTCTGTCTGTCTTCTCTCTCTTCTGGACTTGGCCGGGCCATGTACAAATCCCAATCATTCAACAGTACTGGAGAGTAGATAGTATTTACCTCAATAATGGTAGTGTCTTTTCGATTCTTTTTAACCCTCAATTCAGATGATGGTTCGAAGCCAACGCCTACCATGGAAACCCAGCCTATTTTCGATGGAGAAGGTAAGAACATCCCTTAAAATAACAACCAAAAAAGCTACTTTCCTCTCCCTTTTCTCAAGGATTTATGGTTCAAATGCTTTCTTTATCCTGCAAAGCAGACAAGCCAGTGAATCTCATAAGTTATCCAAATTTCAGAGTGCCCTTGGGACCTCAGGCATTTTCCCTAATCCTCTCCACTTTTCTGGCATCTAACAATAGCACCAGTTGAACAGATTCCTGGTGTAATCTTGGAGAAAAAAAAGTGTTACAGCAAATAAAAGAACAAGGTGCATCAAATCAGAAGTGGCCACTTCCTTTAGGCTATCCTTAACCCCGTACTATCTCCACACTCATGATACTAATGTGAGTTTCATAACCTCTGCAGTGTTTGACAGCTTCACAAAAGGAAGGGTAATGCTAAACCACAGCTTGTGAATGTTGACTTGGTAGAAAATTGCTGGGAGGTTTCTTTATTTAGCAATTGCTTTCATTGACGCACATACTATTTAAGCAAATGAAGTCATTGTCCTGGGCCCACTTAATTCATGGCCCACCCAGGCAGTTTCCTTCTCAAATGGGCAACATCACTGTTTTGTTTTGGAGATAATCTACTGGAAACCTTTAAACAAGGATAAAATGGCTGTCATCACTGAGGGTTCAAGCCTTTTATACATACAGACATAAATACCAGTGAAGATAGTGGTCCTTTGGTAGTGAATGGGCCTTGTCGCAGCTGCTTATAGCTTGCATATTGCTTGGAAGTAGTGCATGTTTTCTACAGGTTTAAACCCACAACCATTATAGTAAAGCTGTGGGCTGAAGTATGACCCATCTGAAACTGGGGAGCATAAGGCATTGAGGGAAAAGCCTATGCATCTTCATAGGGGACTGCTGCTGTTCATGCTTTTTAAAAACTGAATCAAACGGAGACTACTGAGCAAGAGTAGGAGATACTCTTCTGATGATATTTCCTGCCTTCTTGTAAAAACAGGTGCTGTTGTGGCATTTTATTGTTGCTAAAATAAGCTTATTTAATGGCAAGATGCTGTAGTACTATCACTTCACATTTAGTGATGGTAGATTTGTAAGAATCTTCTTGTGAGCTTTAAGAAACAGCAAAGCTCTCAGAGCAAAAAGCATTTTCAAATAAGGGGATTTCTCTTGTTTATATCAAATGAAAATTCCTCCTAGCAGTAAGCTGATGTTGTATTAAGTTACTGTTGGCAATCACAAACTTCTGACCTTTAAGTTTTCCCCAGAGAGGGTACTCATAGATATTCAAAGGAAAGAAGGCACTAGTAGAATGCAGGAATGAGATTATGTGATTAATGCAGCCTGTTCAGGAGAGGTTCAACATTTTGGTCATTCAGTAGAACTGGGCAGAGTTCTTGAAATGGTATAGTGAACACACCTTTTCTGGTTCTTCTGGTGACAGGGAGAATCTGAAAAAAAGTGTTATCCTATCTTCTATGAAAAACATCTTCAATCAAAACCCTTCACATTGATTTGTAGGTGAACTCAAGTCTGATAAATGGGCTTGGACTGTGTGATGAAAGATTGCCTCTCACAAATGTTGCAATATATTATGTAAGACCTTATCTCCTAGACTTTGGGAGAGAATGACTAATGCAATGGCTTCCTGTATTAGCAGTGCCCCTTCTGACTCGGAAGAAGAGACTGACAGGCAGGTTAATCAAGCTATGCATCAATGAATAACCCCTTCTAAGTTTGTCACTCTATATTTTTGTCATCTCTGTTACTAAAATAGGACTAAGTAGATTTCAGCGGCGGCTGTAACAATAAACAATTTCTGGTGTGATTCTTGGGGGTGTCCTGCTCAGCACCAGGAGTTGGGCTTCAGTGATTCTTCTGGGTCCCTTCCTGCTTAGGATATTCTGTGATTCTAAAGTCCTGAGCATCCTGGTCTATTCTTGTAGCTGACCCTGTCTGGAGCAGAAGGTTGGACTAAACACCTCAGGATGTCATCCTGAGCAATCCCTTGATCCTATCTGAGCGAGTATGTTGTGATACTTCAATAGAACATCATCCCAGTGTCTTGGGTAGGTCTTTCTGAGGAATGGCTTGTACTTGGTGTCTGACACAAATGGCAGAAAAGGGTAAAACAGTTATCCATTCAGCTGTCAGGTCTGAAATCTTCATAGATGTTCAAAGGGGTGAAAGTCCAGATCCCATTCCATTTCATTGAGTTTTAGAACTGATGGGTTCCTGTAAAACCTGTATATTCAAAGTCAGGTAGCCAGAGTGGAGCTGATAGCAACATGAATGGACAATAACAATGTACAATTTTTTTTCATGTTTTGCCTTTGTGTGCCTACCTTCCATATACAAGGGGCTGACTTTTTTCAAAGGGCATTAAATACACTCAGTTGCCCCTGAAATGTGTGATACCACTTGGACTTCAACATCTCTAAGGTGAAGGTTCACCTTTCTCGTGTTTCACCTACAATAGAAGATGATGAAAATTCACATTTTAGGCATAAATTCCCCTCCCACTCCTTACCATCCTCCCTGAGGGCATAACAGAGCAGTGCCAGAGATAATGTAAATCAGATAATTTAAACTCTCCCATCCAAGGTTTGAATCATAATGCAGCCATCTCTCTAAAAATTATTTCATATCATTATAATGCAGATCTTAGAGATGTTTATAGTGAATCTTTTCCTGGGACAAGATTCTTCTCGGCTGAAGACTGTTTTATTAATGTCCTTGCTATAGTTTTAAAAAATTGTATTCCCTCCTGCACTTCTGTGTTCTGTTATTTTGTGTTCACCATCTATTTAGTTTCCATGTGCAAGGTGTAATAATTTCCTAAAGATATCTTCTTTAAACATCTCTTCTTTTTTGTTAACTTCACTTCTTAATTCAGTGGGAATCTACTCTTTCCACAATCTGGTGTTCAGAGGCATTTGTGATACTTGCCTATATTCCAAAAAAAGTCCAGGTTAACTGGGTTGAAAACACCTCTTTATGGTAGATTCCAAAGGATTAATTTCCTTTTTCTTTGTCTTTCTCCTCTTTTCCCAGAATTCCTTTTTTGTACACCTTTCAACCTCACTGAAAGATGTGGATTGTTGTGTTTGTAGAGGCCTTTGTCTGTTCTTCAGCGTCTCTTGACTTTGCTTGTCCATCCTTTTTCAGCCATAGTCATATCTGGTCCATATAGGGCAGAGTCAGAGCTAAATTTCATCCCAGATATAGGAGTTTAAGGCCATTCTGGGGAGAACTACCCAAAATTAAACACTGGGTAAGAGCTAGGAAGGGTAGAAGCACAAAAGTAGGAATAGTTCATAAACCAAAGCATGTAGGCATATGTATCTATAGAAGCACATCATGACTGAATGTGGATAAAATAGTGTAGTGAAACCTGCAGATAAGGCAGTTTTTGGTATTCCAGCAGTAGTAAAAGTTTGTTTAACAGTGTTCAGCCTATATTTTCTTGTGAAAAAAATGCCCTAAACACAATTACTATGATGCCTACAGTCAATGTGGGTGAAAACATTTAGGAAAGAGAAATTCCCTTTCATTTTTTGTCATGCTCTTGTATGTATGTAATCAGTTTCTCTTGTGGTCAGCCAGCTTCTCCCTTTGCTGATCCATGTAAATGTCAACAAGGGAGCAGAAAAACTCTTGTGAAAAGTTCTTAGAGGAACTTAAGAGAAACCTGAGGATGTACTATTTAAGTTGTGTTCTTGAGAGAACTGAATTTTTTTTCAGAAAATATCAGTTCTGAAAATGTCACTTGAGGTGCTCTAGCCCATGGTAGCAAGTACTGCTTTGCTCAGTTCTAATCAAATGCTGAGGTTGTGTCATTTCTGTGGCTTAGGGCAGGTTCTGATATGTTTTGAAGTTGATTATAACACCTAAGAGGAGGTGCTCTAAGCACTTTTTTCTACAAATTTGTGTATGGTTGTCTTGGTTAGTGCATCAGACATGCTTTTCTAACCAGAACCTGTTTCTTTAATAGACTTCCTTTCAAGTCTTTCCAGAAATATCTTCGTGTCTCTGCCTATTTATTTCGGATTTTGTTGTTGCTTGTTTTAGGCAACTGACTTTGGCCAGACCTTCTTGGGCTGTTAAAGCAATATTTAAGGTCTGGATTGACTTTTTAAAATCTGGATTTCATTTGTACTTTTGGGTGAAACAGCATATACTATAGCACACAATGTAATGTTTGGGATCTTAGTGTCTTGAGGAAAAAAGCTTTAGACTTGAGAATTTAGGAAGTGAGGGGTAGGGGGAGGAAAAAAAAATTGTCAGCAGAGATGTACTTTTTGGAACAGGAAGATAATGAGAGAACCTTGTGGAAGATTTACAAGTGGTGGCTCATAAGAGGTGGAAGACCTCACCAGGGGATGAGCCTGTCTCTACAAAGAAGGCATGATTGTAGGAAACATCTTGTCTTCTGTGAAGACAGACTGAGAGAATTGGGGTTGTTCAGCTTGGAGAAGACAATAAATTCTTTACTGTGAGGGTGGTGAGACATTAGAATAACTTGCCCGGAGAAGCTGTGGATGCCATATCCCTGGAAGTGTTCAAGGCTAGGTTGTATGGAACTCTGAGGAACCTGGTCTAGTGAAAGATGTCACTGCCTATGGCAGGGGGGTGGAAACTAGATGATCTTTAAGGTCCCTTCCAGCCCAAAACATTCTGTGATTCTGAGTAACAATTATGTGTGTTTACTACTTACTGCAGTTTCTTTAAGGCTGTTATTTTTTTTCTTTCAGAAATCACAGCACCCACCCTTTGGATTAAGCACTTGGTCATCAAAGATTCCAAATTGAACAGCTCCAGTGTAAGGAATTCAGGTAATGTTCCATAAAAAAAAAAATTATTTTAACTAATCTGTTGTTCCTCACCATCTATTCTTGTTTCATTCTTTCTTCATTGTAGCTATCAAGCTGCGTGGGGCACTTGAAGTCCAGGCTATAAAATAATTTCAGATAATGTCTTTTTTTGTGTCCAAAGGACCATAGTCAATGTGTGATGAACGATGTTTATTTCCACAAACTGTAACCAGGGAATCTTTAATTTCTTAATCTGTTAATTCATCCCAGCCATCTGTCGTCTTTATTCTGTTTGCTATTCAGCATGGATATATGAACTGATGCATTTGGCTCAAAGGTCTGGGCTGTGGTTTTGGTCTAAGCAGTTGCAAAAAATACAAAAAGGAGCTTCTTTTTTAACAAATGCAAGATTCTTCTCTGCAGGGAATATATTTTGATAGAGAAATGATTGGATTATTTCACAACTAAAAGTAGGTTACTTGTGTCTGGGCCTGAGAAAATGTTGAGATTGTTTTGTGGGTAATAGATGAGGGAAGACCCAAGCCTAAAAAACAGCAAAGAAGAGATTATGAACATGAGTGGGAAAAGGGGAAGCAGGAAGATGTGAAGTCAGAGTGTAAAACTTGAGATTGGAGGTGAGGGTAAAATGGTGATGTGGAGTCATTGAAATCACAAGAAACTGGAGAATCTGAAGAGGAAAGTTAGGGATTCTTAGTAAGAATGTTTTCTGTCTGGTATTTTAACTGAGGAGGGAGAAATGAAGAAATTAAAGGCTATGTAAAAGAATAAATTGCCTTAAGAAGCCATGGGTTTACTTCAAGGTTTGAATAGGAGACCCTACTATTATATATATTTTTTGAAACATGTATGCCTAGAACAGCTGATAGGATTAATTCCCATCACCTGAAGAGAGAAACTGTGATATCTTGAAGTGCATCTGATATTTCTGGATTAGCTAGAGAGTATTCATGACAGTTCCTTTAACCTTCCTATGCCACTTCCAAGCTGCAGGGTGAAATCAATGCTAGGTTGGGTGAAATTCTCTTGCTGCAGAGTGAAGAGCTCTTATCAGGAGGACAGCCAGCATTGCCCAGACCACAGTCTTTTGTGCTTCATCTGCCAACTGTTTTTATAGCAAGGTGGTCTGTGTAGGATCTGCCAGTGGGAATTATTCAGAAGGTTCAGATGATGTATGAGTATCAGCATCCTTCTTTAAGGAGGTCTTTCAGGGGAAAGCAAACACAGCCTCTATTTTTTTTGTGAGCTGCTGGGACAACCAGCAGCTGACAGTACAATTGAAGGTGACAGTTTAGTATTAAAACCCTGTGTGATGGGTCCTACTTATCTGGGAGACCAACTTTCGTTTTAATGCAGCAAATCTGGTAGGTGAGATGGAAAGAAGAGTGGGTGCTAGGAGGTTGCAAAGGGACTTGGAAGCAGGAGGGTCTTTTACTGAAGAGCCTGTCTCCCATCCTTTCTCGGCCTGACAGAGCTGAAGTAGGCTGGCTTTCATATTGTAAAGGCAGTCACATTGAATGTTTAGTCAGGAAGACACCTGATGTGAACTGGAATTTTGTTCACAGAAAAGTTCCTTTTGTGAGCTTACTTTTGTCCGCTTTTTTTCTATTGTTTCTGATGTCAATTCTGTTTTCAAACAAAATTTTTGTGGGTGCATGCTACAAAAGAAAAGTAATTATCTTCTGGAAAATTCAAGAGCTCTGTAAGAGGTGGTTTATACAGCAAGCTAAAAGGAGACGTGGTTCATCTGACTCAACCTTACTGATTACCCTGACACTCATTTGCTGTAGGGTCTTGTTAAGAGGCTGGTTTGCCAATTTTTATCCCCAGATTTCTCCATTTGGCCATACAAATACACAGCCATCTCAGTTTCTTACAAATTATTGATACTAAGAAATGCTGCCTAGAGCTATGGCGTAGCTGATAAAAAGCGTGGGCTACTGCAGTCTGTTTCTTTCAAATAGTGAAGCTTAGTCCCCTTGTTTGATATCTTTCATTCTTTTCATCCCATGTAATATATGTTAAAGGCAGTGTGGGGTGGGTGGGATCAAACTGCAGAGTACTGGGGGGAAATAATTATCATTTAGAATCATGTTTCTTCAAGTGTCTTCGAGTCTGTCTTTGCTGTAGATGATGAAACAGCTGTCATGAGATGGGCATGCAAAATTGGGGGATGTTTTTAATTGCCTTTGGCCCAACTTGAAATACTAACGCTTAGCACATTTCTGATTTTTTAATTTATTTTTAAAGAGTTAAGATAAGTTTGGGTAGCACAAGATTTGGATTCTTGGGTTTGCTATTACCTCAGCTATACTGTCTATCTGAGTTTGCACTTACAGTCTTGAAGCAGATATAGCCTGGTATCCTTTTGCAGCAGTTTAATGGGAACACTTAAATTGGAAGTGAGAAAAGACCTAGTAGGTATCTAATCTACTGCCTTAGGGCTAGTGAATGTTTATACTGTATGAACAGAAGCATTTTCTAGTGTAGCATAAGTGCCTTAGATAATAAAGATTTTATTTATTCCCACAGGAAGCTGCTCTGCTCTCTAAATTCAATCTGTTTTTTTTCTTTTTGTAATATTCAGCCTTATTCTTCTTTTACTTGCTGTTCCTTGGGGTTCGTATAGTGGAATACTTAACTCTGGTCTATCTTTGACCTGTGGTAATTATACAGCCCTGTCCTTTGCAGTGAGGAGTCATCCAGATATTGCTGTGCTGTTCTCTAATCAGCACTGGCACTGAACATGTTGGAAAGCAAGCATCATCACTATGTCAGTCATGAGGAGAATTTAAGAATTGCTTTATGGACTCAAATAGGCTCTTTAATTTGCTGTTTATTGTCTCTGGTCAATGTTAGGCGAGCCACCCACCAGGCAGCTGAGCATTGCAGAGCTGGTGACACCCCATGTCGTATATGCTGCCTGTATGCCATAAGAGCTGCAGTTGAAATCTGAGTGTTCCACCTTCTATGTAGTGTTGACAAACAGATGAGGTTCTCCTGAAACTGATCTCTCTCTTTTTTATTTTTTTTTCTCATTTACATTTTGCTTGGCATGTGTAAATCCTAATTAAGCTAGGGATCACGGAAAGCAGAATGACTCCAGCCTGGTGATTAGAGCCCTTGACTGAGAATCTATATGTCTCCAGGCATTTTGCCAGTGAGTTTTTCTATGCCCAGTAAAACAGCATTGCTAAGAGGGATTGTTAGTGCTGTTAGCCACCTTAAAGAATTAAATGAACAACCCTTTCTCAGTAGGGTGAGATGCAGGTTCCAACCTTCTCGGCCAGAGGCAGGAACCAAAATATGAACATCTGGACTGTAGAACAACAGAACAGTTGTTTTTCTACACTTAAACTGCATCTTCTGTCTGTATGAATCCTACAAGTCTCAAAAATCAGTTTTTCTTTTTGGGACAAGTGAAAGGTCTACATCAATACAATAGTGGTATGGCAAGATGACAAAATATTTTTTGGTGCTTCTCCCCTTTCCCAAACGTGCATCCACATGTTACATGCACATGGATACCCTAAGCTAATTAAGTCAATTATTTAGCACTGCCCTCTGTGATGTGTAATTTTTCACAGTACCAGAGCAGGAGGTGATTTAGATGGGACTCTTTCAATGGCCATTCTCTAATCAGCATACCTGAGAACTGTCTTTTCATTCTACTTTTACTGTTTTAGCCTCCTCCCCCCACCCCCAACCTATTCCAGCCTGCAACAGTCCAAGCAATTATATTTTAAAGTTCTTAATCTGGGTAAACACTTGATAATGTTTTCCACTTCCAAGAAATCTAATGGCTGCTTGTTTAGGAGCACCCCATCTCCACTGAGGAATCCAGGGGTTTTCCTCACTTCTGGAGTTGGGTTATCTCCAAATTCATTTGTGCTACTTAGTGATTGGGTTTTAGTTAGCCAGAGTTTTCAGTCTGTATCTAGCTTACCGTGACAACCTTTAAGAAAACCACAGAGTGATGTAATGAGCCCCTGCATGGAAAAATAAACAGCTGTGTAGAAACCAGCAGTAGCAGCCTCAAGTAAATATTCTTCAGTCACTGGGGTTTTGAAAATGACGTTATTTGAAAGGAAGAATGAGTAATATATTAAGGTTAGCAGCTGAAGACAGGTTTGTGTGTGCTGTGCCTAGTTTGAAAAAAGAAAAGAATAAACCCATAGCTGTTTATTTCATAATCTTGCTTGGTGAATGGGGACCAGTCCCATGTGGCCTATTTTGCTCAGCTCTGACACCCAAGCATCATGCAGGCATCTCATGATGGCATTCCAGTGATAGCGCTTTCTCCTGTCGGGAGCTCTTAGTGGACAGAGTATAACTGAATGAGCTTTGAAAAGAAGAATGGTGGTATTCATATTTCTTATTAAGGGAGTCAACTTGGAGCCCAAACTTTAGGGCTTTTCAAAGCAAGCAACAACTTCAAAACTTCATGTCTGTATATATTCCACCATCCATCTGGAAGGGAGTCTCTTAACTCTTGGGTGCAGTTTGTCTCCAGAGATCTGCACGGTGAGGTGGGGTATGATGATATCAAGTGTTACTACCAGGACCTGGATTCTCTGTTTTGGCTGTGTTCCTTAGGAGGTTTTTTCCCCACTTACAGGAAAAAAAAAAAAAGAAAATACCCATGGCACCCCCAAAACCCCTCTCTCTAGTACTCAGCTAGGAAGCTATACCATTTTGCTGTATGCCCTTCTTAATGATCAGGGGCAGTGATTGCCCTTAGGGGTAATCTACTCATGGATATGTTGCCTTAGCCATATGGAGGCTTTTTAAGATCCCATACATTATAAAGGAGTCTGCTTGAGATTATATTGAGAATCAGTGTAGTTCCTATTGAGTCAGGTGAGACGAACATATAATGGGACACAGAGCTTGATGATTTGCATTTGAGAAGGAATATGGCAGTTTTGGTGGGATATCCCAAACATAGCCTAGGTTAGACAAGAGTTTAATTTGTTATTAGGACTTTCATTTTCAGAAGTGAAGACAAACCCAAAGAGCCTGAATGCCTATATTATTTTCCAGAGTGGGGAGACATTGTACCTATGTGTTGAATGCATAGTTATCTACAGGTGGAGCAAATTTCCTCATGCCTTGGAAATGTGGAACACTGAAGACAACAGGGAGCCACAGGCAGATTCAGATGAGGCTCTTGAAAGTAAAATTGTTTTAATGGGGGTATTTTTACACCTGTCTTTATCCTGTCTTCTCACCCTTATTGCTTGGGTGTCTTGTGCTGCTCTGAGTGCACAGCACTCCCCATCTTGTTATTTAAAGGCATGAGACCATGGACTTCTGCTTATCCTGCTGCTTTTCTCCTATTTTCTGCTACTACTAAGCTAGTTGTATTAGTTCCAAACTGACTGGCTCTCTCTGCATGCCAGTTCTGTTAATGTTACTGTCCAAATGTCTAATACAGGATTGTAGGCTCTACCCCAAAATTTGTGGCTGGTTAGTGTTAGTCAGGATACCAAGTGGAGGAAATAGCCATCACTTTGGCAGGAAAGCAGGTTGGTTGAAAAAGGGGTTGTGGTTAGGAATAATCGTGCTTTAGGAACATCTGAATAAGATGTTATGGTGGCATTTGAATTGGAAAACTTTGGTGCCTATGAATGACATTCTAATGGTGACTGCAGTTCTCCTTGGTAAACATGTTTCATGCTTCTGTCTCCTCTGGGCATAACACCTGGGGTTAGTTAGTGGCTTTTGAATTTCTCCCTAGCTGAAGAGGAAAAAAAGTGTCAGTGATGGTGTCAAGAACAAGGGTTCATGGGAGGAAACCAGTGTGTCAGAAAGCTTTTGCCTTTTCTACTATCCTCTACTAATGTATTCTCTTCGGCTCTTTTCCTGCATCTTGAGCCAGTACCTCCCAACACAGTGCTCCTCTGACCTGTCAAAACTATTGGGCTAAAAATCTGTGACTATTGTCCCATCTGCCACAACTATTTATCTTCAGACCTTTGCGTTAGTCCTCCCAGCCCTTCTTTTTGTGAGAGTTTGTTTTGGTTTTGGTTTGAATTAATTTTAATTTAGATTCTGGCTTGATATCAAAGCAATTTCAAGAGAAGCTCCTGTTGAGTATGAAATGAAAACTTACTAATTCCATTACAGTTTCACAATAAATATATATGCTCTTATTTGCTGAGTTCCTGCTTCTTTTCAAGCCTAAATGTGATGTTTCTTCCTTACTATCCCTCCCTTCCCTCTGGCTCCATCTGTAGTTCAGGCATCCTTTCCTGTCTTGGCTGCTGTTTGGGAGGCCTCTGTCTCCTCCTCCCTTCTGGAAGTTCTGGGAAGGTATGATATGTGTGATGCCCAAGGGTGATTCTCCCATGGTCTCAGTGTGACAGGTGTGTGTGCTGAAGAAGGGAGCATGTAGAGGAGAGCAGAAGCAGGGGGAATGGAAGGATCTAGGACCAGGACCCGTCCCAGACAGCCAGCAAACAAAGTCATAAATAACATGCCATTGGGGACCAGTTAATCTGCTCTATGAAAAGGTGCAAAGTATACAAGTGGGAAAAATAACATTGTATAATAATCGGCATGCAACCATAGGTGTTAAACCATATGCAGCTAGGCAAATAAATGAAGCTCCCCCTGAGTGCTGTGCGATAAATCATTCCCAAAGAATTCAGTCACTCCCGCCTCCTTATCCCCCAAAGAAAGAAAACAAATTACTTTAGATGTGGAGTCATAACTACTCCTCTGCAGCTGCCAATTAAGGCGAGTGGACAAGGAGCAGTAGGAGAAGGGCAAAGATAAAAGAAGCTGGGGTAAAAGGGGAAATAGAAAACAACCTCACATTTTAAACCACTGGGGATTTAGTGGGAAGGGAAAGGAACTAAGGCTCTGCACCAGGCATTGCCTGGTGCTGGACATACAGGGACAAACTGAGAGTGGTCAAGTTTGTGGAATTTGTTTTGCTTTTTAGCAGAAGCTGGTTCATATTGAAGGGGCTGCATTGATTTGCTGAAGTAATTCCTTAGCAGCCAAGTGCTCCTTGCTGTGTGCAATAGCACAGGCTTGTTTGTGGATCTGCACTTCAGACATCCATTTAAATGTATGCTGATGCCTGCAGAAAGACTGCACATATTGACTCATTTTCCTGCCTCTCTTGAAATGTTCCTTTCAAATTCACAACATTCCTGAGGTACCACAATGAAAGAGGAGCTGTTTGAAGGTAACTGTTGTTACTAGCTCCTAGATAATCTCTGGAAAAGGTTTAGACCTAGGTAGGCTTCCCCTGAAACCAAAAGCTCTGGTGGGGCTTGCGAGTGATTTGCAAAAAGTGATTTGCAAAGAGACAATTGAAGAAAAAAAAAGGAGTTCAGAACACAGGTCAGTGTATCCCTGTGAGCATCTGCTGCCCCCAGCGTTGTCCAAGGCCATGAATATTGCATCTAGTACAGCACAAGTCTGTGAAAGAGCAGAGCTGCCTTCCAGAGCTTTGGAAAACCCTACCCCTCCCATGAATGCTTTGGTGCCAGACTTAGTGAGTAAGTTGTCTTCTTTGGTGGGTCTCAGAGGTGGGGTGAGTAGATAAAGGGAAATGTGTGAGGCCCTTGAATAGGGCTTGTGGAGCAGCAGCATGAGAAACTGTCATAGAATCATTTAAGTTGGAAAAGACCCTTAAGATCAAGTCCAACCATTAACCCAGCACTGCCAAGTTCAGCACTAAACTATTTCCCTAATTGTCATATCTACATATCTCTTAAATGCCTTCAAGGATGGTGACTCAACCACTTCCCTGGGCAGCTTGTTCCAATGCTTGACAATCCTTTTGATGAATTTTTTTTCAAATGTCCAGTTTAAACCTCCCCTGGTGCAACTGGAGGCTGTTTCCTTTCCTCCTCTTACTTGTCACATGGGAAAAGAGATCAATACCCACCTTGCTACAACCTCTTCATTGGCCATCTTCTCTTCACGTTCAAACTGATAGTATCAGCTCTATGAGCTGTGTTGTAAGAGTCCTGTGTATAGTTTGAGAAGGGGTTGGGGCTGCCATCCTCATGTTCCCTTTCCCTCGATGATCATCTCATTTTTGCCTTTTCCCAGACCACCAAAATAAGCTAATAGTCAATGGGAACGTGTGAGTGTGTTTTGTGGTGCACTTCAGGGGTGTCTTAAGTATGTGTTTTTCAGACTGTTGAAATGATGTGTAAGTAGCTGGAAAGACCTTGGTAGAAGATCCCAGGGATTGTATCTAAAGAGGAAGGGAGCTGTGCAGAGAACCCACCTTCAGAAGCAGACAAAGAGATGGGAGTATATTTTAAAAGCAGGGTAGGATTTGATCTCCTGGGACACTTGAGGAAGGAAGAGGTGTTAAACTGGCTGGCCTTACTCTGGGTTAATGGAGTGATATTTCTCTGGTTTCACCAGTTGTTTTAATGCAGGGAAGTCTGTGGTCCTACTGGTGTCACCAGTCTCCCACCTCACCTTAGCCTGACTGAACAGGCTCCAGTAGCACCAAGCAGCAGCTTCTCTCTGGAGCTCAGACCCTTGGAATGCATGGGCTCCCACAGAAGGAGGGATTGTTGCCCATGTAAGGCTGCAATTCAGAGAAATCCCACTGGGAACACTAACTTCAGCTATAGTGTCACTTTGTAGCGCTTTCCTTGCTTTTTAAGCCAGAGCACAGACATTCATCTCATGACAGTGACAAAGTGGGAGTAGTTGATCTGTCCCATGGCTGATGTCTAAATCCCATGTTACGTCATTGAACTTCCAAAGCCTGGACATTCTGCCTAGAGACAGCTGACTTGATACATCCAAAAGTGAGTGCTAACCTCCTGTCAGAGGCAATTCCCTCTGCCTCCTTGTACAGTGCAAAATATTAAAGGAAAAAGCTGATCTGTCACTACGTGAAAAGGCCCATCACACTATAAACCTGTCTCTCTTACCTTCTTTGCCTTACCAGTAGTAGCATTAAAAAACATGTTCCTGTAGGTAGGAAGACCAGTCTGAACTACTTTTTACCTACCTGTGACAGTTTTCAAAGACTTTCTGTTTGGTGTCCTGTAATGCACACTTACAGTACTGTAAAAATAGTGTGCTTATATACTTAACTAAGAAGAGGTAGGCAAGTTCTCCAATAATTGCTGTGCTAGTTGTTCAAAGCACTATTAAAAACAGGTGTGAAAGTGAAAATAGTTTCCCAATAATGCTAAGACTCCAGTGGAAACAACTATTGCTTCTCATTTTATTGAACAGCATTCCTCAGTGTGGAAAGAGTGCAGTGAAAAAGGAGTATAGGGAAAATGAATGTGTTCAGAGACAGGTGGCTTATCTCAAAGCTAGGTATGCCACAAGCTTACAGTGCTGAAAAACTATGTGAAATGGAAAAGAGGCATTAGGGAAGAAAAAACACAGACTGTGTAGTTTTGTCTCAAAATGACAGGGGCAGTGTCTAAGGCTGAAAGCTTTTCTACTGCTGAGGAACCATTCTGATGTCAAGAAGTGAAGAGGCTGCATTTTGATGCCAAACTTTCTCTGCTCAGACTATGGAAACTGTTGTTGTGAAGGTACTGCACAGGTATATGTCATATCCTGTCATACAGGATATGGAAGCCAGGTGCATTAGGGGAGGATTAGACCCTAAAGTCTGGAAACTTAAACCAGATCAAATATTTTCAAGATTTTAGTCTCTGTTAGCCTCAGTCATTGAGGATCTGCTGAAGCTTCTCAGCCTGTGTGAGGAGAGCAGAAAAGACCTGAAGAGATCACGTAGTTTTTTCTCCCTGTTTTAACCCAGGATCATATCTAATTACTAGCAGCTCTGACACATGTAACCTGTTCCTAATGTGTCAGTAGAAATCCCACTGCCTCTTCCAATTAGTGAATCACCAGGGCTTTTTTACATCAGACCTAAATCTCCTTTCTCCATGTAAGCTGTCTGCTACTCAAACTACCATGGGGAAGGAAAAAAATTGTCTATGGCTATCTTTTTTTTTAATAGAACAGCTTTTATGTCTCAGAAGACTGAATGTCATCCCTAGACTAAACAAATTGAATTCTTTTAGCCCTTTCTCATAGATCGTTTCCTAGACCTTTGCCTGTTCCCTTTGCTCTCTCATGCCCTCTTGCCAAACAGTCTGCCTGTCCCTCAAAGTGCAGTGCCCAGTGTTCATACACAGGGCTGATTTAAAGGCTCACCAGTACTTAGTGCCTATTCCTTATGTGAAGCTCCTGTCATTACATCCCACAGCTGGATTTACCTGTTTTGATTGTTTTGTTTTGTTGTTTGTAACCTCATGAAGTTGTGGACTTTTTTTTTGTGGTCTACCTAAGCTCCTGACCATTTTTTTTCCAAGTTTTGCTGTCTCGCCAGTAATTTCCTCTCAGTGTGCTGGATTTCTCCTTGCTGGTTGTTATGGTTTGTACTTGTAAGTTGTGGTCACACTGATTTAAAACCATTTATTAATGTGACTTTGAATTCTTTCCTGAAGTTTGGTCTATAAATTGGATGCTCTGTCCTGTTGGTCAAATTGGTTATTTAATTTGATAACAGTCTCACGATAGCTTTCAAAACTGACCAACGGTTTCACAGAGAACTTTTGAGCCCTCTTGTCTTGGAAAGCATGCTTTTCTTAACCTGCAGTGTTAGGCAACTATCTCACAGTAGTTGTATGTAGTTTGCATTTTCCTCATTTGCTTATGAGAATGACACAACTTACAATATGCTCTAATGAACTAGAATTTAATCAGAGCTCTATCTAATGTATTGTATATGAATGTGAAAATAGTAAGTTTTTTTCCCAGAATGATGTACTACAGCCATAAAAAAAAAAAAAAGGGCATTTTTCTCTTTCTGCCATCCTTCTGGCTATAGCTCCAGGAGGGCTAGGACTGTGTGTGACTGACTGCTTAAGAGATGGAGTGGTATAAAGAGCCCAAGGCCTGCCTAAAAGGCAGTTGAATTAGAATTGCAAGAACAGGTGGCTTTCATCTGACAGGTTTCAAGATGTGTAGGTATAGATCTCTATTCCTGTGGGGGCTGGAAACCCTGTGGAGCAGATTCTTTTCTTAGCTGGGCAGCATGTGATGCCCATAGGTTCTGCAAAATGAGCACAAGTTGTGTATCAGAAAGTCCTCCACGAAGTTTGCTCTAACCTGTGAGATGGTGCTTCCTTCAGCCAGTCTTCCTTGTTTCAAGAGAGAGAATAGATATTGCATAGGCTTCTCATCATGTAACACTTGTGGGAACACAGTGCAGCTTTATCTCTTAGAGCAGAAGGAAAGTGGCAGGGCAAACATGCATTCCTGGATAGCTGAAGTTTAATGAGCCACTTGGAATAATGCATTTTTGCAAATTATAACCCACCTGTTAAACCTTTGCATTGTACTTGTTCAGCACTGGAACATGTAGTAACATCTGCTTCATCTGTAAGCGATGCCTTGAGAAATGAAATTGAGTGAGTACTAAGGTAAAGCAAGGACTGTTCAACTGGTACAGTGTGGGAACACCTGCAAGATTTGTTTTTCTTTTTACCTTTACATTAGCCAGAAAACTCTAGAGGGACTGCGATCCCAGACAGAACAGGGTGGAGTGGGTATCAGTACTGATGACTAACAGAGGTGTGGAGAGATTTATGCTATCCCCATGAGCCGTATTTGCTCAGCTGTTATTGTGCTCCTAGTAAACACAGAAGGGGTTGTTTCTCTCCTTCCACCCACAGCCCTGCTCAGGGGACAGGCAGTAAGTGCCTATTCACTGCATTGCTTTGCTCGTCCTGCCAGCACTTGTGCATATGCATACCCAAGGCTTTTCAAATGCTCTTTCCTCTCCAAGGAGGAAAGGATGCAGATTTGGGTTGCTGATATAACCTGTGCTAAACTTGCTTTGTGGAATGAGACTATGAGCTTTTACATTCCAGGAGGTTACATCCCAGTAACCTCCATACTGGGATGAGATACCTGTTCTCCTGGAGTGGACCTGGGTCCTGCTCATGTTAGAGCTTCTTTATACAATGTAGAAGCACCTTTAGGATGGTGTACATGCCGTGATAAAATAACCCGTTCAAAGCTCTTGTTCTCTGCTACAGCAGTGTAAAGACATGCTAAGTAAAAATGAGAAATCAACCCTGTCTGAATTAAGCTCCCCTGGGAGACGGGCAAACACTTTTTCTCACTGAAAGGAAAACTGAGGCACAAAGACACTTAGTCCTCATGTTTGGATTGGCACAGGATGTCAATAGGAACTTGGCACTAGATATCCATGCTGCTGCCCTTTGTTCTGTGCTGCACTAATTCCTCACTGAGAGGAAAGTTGGGAGTTGAACAAAAAAATTTTGGGGAAATGTGTTTTATTTTTTTGAAATGTTTTTTTGAGTGAGGTCCCTGTTGCAGCACTAACAATGGGGATTGGTCAAGAATTCTTCAGTAAAAGACCTTTTCCTCCCCTTGTGATGAATGCTTGTTCATTAAAACTGAAGCTTTTTGTGGGAACTCCATGGGAAAAGTTTTGCTGGTCCAGACAGAATTTCTGGTCAAAAGAAATGAGAGACAGAAAGAGAAGGAAATCTGCCCTGCCTGGTATGGCCTGTAGCTCTAGGGGTTAGGCTATTCACTTGGGTTCAGCGGGGCTGGGCAGAAGCACAGAGGGATGTTAGACCCTCTCTTTTGCCTGATTTGGAAGAAAGAACCCTGTCTCTTAGGGGTGTAGGAATCTCTCCAAGGTGATTGGTTTTGATGTCACAGTCTCCACTTCTTTTAATAAGAAAAGATTTGGGTGCAGAAGAGCAAAAAACAAACTGCTGTAGTTGGATGGCAGATGTTCCTTATGTCTCACCCTAATCATCCACAGCATCTTCACAGCCATGGTGAATGATGCTTGGTGCTTTGGCACTGGTAGCAATGAGAGTAGTTTTGTGTCAGGAGAGCACCCGGGGGAGGCTGCCTCGTCCCCAGAGCAGCACGGTGTCTGCTCGAAGCCCTGCAAGGTGAGCATGAGAATTGTGAAGGACAAGGCTTTGGCTAGATGCTGCTAGACATCCTCTCTTCTCAGCTTTGTAGGGTAAACAAACCCATATTTTTAATAACCATATAGTTTATTAGACAGTCAGACAAGTCCCTTACCTCATCCATCATTTTTATTTTTATTGTGCAGGCACTAGATGTATGTTTGAATGCGTGTACTTAAGGGACCAGGAATGAGAGACTTTTTTATGAATCTGACTGTGTATTTCTCAGAAGGCCATTACTAGGGGAAAATTGTTGCATAAAGAATGCACAACTGCAGATGTCCAAGCCCTGTTTTCATGCCATAGCTCATGACTTCAGAGACACTACTTTAAAAATATGTTTTAATGAGCATTAGAAGCAGTCAAGAGTAAGAAGGAACAGTTAGCATTTTAGAGCTGAGAAGTTGAAGTAAAATGGATATTTCTGCCAATGACTCTTCTCTTTGTGTGTGTGCATACATTCCCTATTTTTTTTTTCTGTAATTGGATTTTTTGTAATCTAGATTTGCTGTCTCGTGAAGGTTTGTCCAGCAACTGCAAGTTGTGTTACTTGGTTTCTTTGCTGATGGTTGTGTTAAGTCAAAGCAGAGATGGCAGAAAACAGTAGAATGTGATAGTGCCTTTAAAATAAAGAAATAAATGGGTATAATATTATTATTTGTTCTAGGAAGACTGTTTGTGCCCCACTGATTTGCTGTCTTAAATGTTCTTTCTCTAAATGTTTACTTTAGGGAAAGAAGGAAAACCTTTCTTTCTGTGCCTGCAACTCCCATTAACAGGGAATAGGATTTTAAGTACCCTGCACATGTAATAAATACATGCTACTTTCTAAGATGACAGCTTAATTTCATACCTGGCATTAAACTTTCTAGCTTGGCCATAGCCTTTCACTATTCTTCATTAACCTGGCCTTGGCAACAACAGCAAAGTTTCCAGTAAGCAGTTTGACTGGAACAGGCAGACTTCAGTGTCCTGGAGCTGGGATAGCATTTGATGTCCCCTTTGTTACCCATGAGACCATCTTTCAGGGTGACACTGCATGCAGTTCATGCCAAGTCCCATACTAGGGAAGCTGTTGGTATGGGTTTCCCAGCTGATTTTGCTGGCTTTTGAATACCCCAACTGTTAACATTCTTGTTTATTTTTTAAGGGAATTAAGTGCTGTTAGAGTGGTAGCCTGGGGGAAAGAGTCTCTTCAGGGACTAGTGCTAGTTAATACATTCTGCTTAGTAGGCAGATGTCACTGAAGGAGATTTCCACAAGGCTGTTGTCAGAGTCAATGTGTTTGCTATTCTGATCTCCTCTAGCTCAGGGAAGGCATGATGGATCTGGAGAGGGTTCAGAGTAGAACTGTGCCATGTGGGACTTTTTGGCATGTAAAAGAGATGAAGTAGGAATCTGTAAAGCAGGGAGGAACCTCCATGGCAGCTACTTCTAGATGTATAGTAGAAATGAGAAAAGTGTGGTCTCCCTGATGTTTTTGTTGTAGTGCTATCATTGTTAATGATGGGCTGCTGAATGCTGGTGACAGTGGCAGAGGTTTGCATCATTACATCTATTTTATACCAACTGAACAAAGTCTGTAAGGTTCGTTTCACTCAGCCATTAAACACCCTTCAAACAGAAACAACTACCAGTTAGTTATGTATTCTGGTAGTAAATGTGACTGTTCAATTCCCACAGATTTTTGTTAATATGTGCACAATTTTTTTTTTCCATTTTTTTATGACGTAGCACAAATGTGTGTGTAAGTATGTACATTTATTTGTGTCATTTGCATACCTAACAGCAAATATATGTAAAATAAGATACTAACTTATTAAAGACATTTGTTCTCTTTTTTTCCCCTCTTGATTTTCAATAAAAGTGGCATATTTTGTTCTGACACAAAGAAAACCCACTTTATTTTTTTCAGAGTAATTTTACTGATAGTTTTGCAAGACTGAAAGGACTTGAGAAATCTTGGTTTGACTTTGTGCACTCAAGAAGCTTTGGGGATTTAGATAGAAAAATTCCCGGAATGTAGTCCTCTTTAGCAAAAGTTTTTTTTCTTTTGCTTATAATATAATGATGATGGGGAATTTTGTCCCTGCTTTTTTGCTTCCCCGAGCTGCCTGAATGATTTGCCTCACCTGATGGCCAAGGTGTGAACTGCTGTCGGCAGACAGTGGGTAAGCAGGGCCCCTTTGATGTAAGTGGTTTGTTGGGGAGCCCACAGGCCTCTCACTCAATGACTTCTCTGTCCATGTACAGCTTGGGAACAGTCTTCTGTTTTTTTTTTCTCAGATGTGAAATCTGTCAGCATAGTGAAGTCAGCTTAAATATCAGCTGAGGCTTGAGTTCCCTTTCAGTTTTTGTTGACTTTATCCCCTCCTGCTCCTTCCTGGTCAAGTTTCTCTCTGCTTGAGGCAGACTTGCTGACACTCAAAAGTTTTTTATTCTGTGTTTCTATTGTATGGGTTCAGGTGCCCTTCACATTCCCAGCCTTGACAGTGATCTGAAATGCTGAGGAGAGTGAGACCATTCTGGGTCTTTCAGACTCTTTCAGCTGCTACAGTTCAATTAGAAAGCAGTAAAAGTGCTTCTGGTACCCAAGCATGCTGTGCTCAGTTGATGCTGTGCAGAGTTTTTTGTTGTACCTGCTGTTACCAAGCTGTGTGTTTCTAGCTGTGAATCAGCACCCCTTCTGCTCCCCAAATATGGAACAAAACTTATGCTCTACACCATAATTTATCACTAAAATACAAGAGTAACTAATGGTGTACAAACAGGCAGGCAAAATACAAGGAACATAAGCACGTGTTAGTTGTGTGCTGAGCCATCCCAGGACCAGGATGCTGAGGTTATGCCATATCTGCTGGCTGCTGATGCAAACATCTACAGGTTTGGGATGAACCTATGGTGCCATTGCTGGTCAGTGTGGAAGCATTTTATGTATTGAAAACTTGAGTTGGCTCTTGGCCAGGAATTACAAGTCTTATGGCGCATTTATAAAAAGAAAAGAAAAAAATATACTACACTGCAAGGGAGAGGAAGGCTAGGGAAGAAGATGACAGCTCTTCCTGCTTCTGTTTTTCATCACTCTCCTAAGGATAAAAGTTAGGAGTTAGATTGTTGTCCTTTGTTACCCTAGACTGAGATGTGTTTAAAATCATATGATAAGCTACCTTTGACTCGTCAAAGAGCCAGAATGTTTGAAAACTTATAATTGAGAACTTCTGGCTGTTGAGCCAATAGGTCTTAATGTCCTGCAAGTATTCTCTTCCCCGTTAGATGGCTGGCCCATGTGAGAGGCAGCAGCTTGGCACAGTCCATGCACCCATCACTCCTGTGTGGGTGGTGTTAGGGCTCTGTGTGCCAGGCTGGGTGCAGAAGCCACTTCTGGGCTTCTTCCTGTTCTTTGGTGCATGCCACCTCTGTTCTCCATTTGACAATGTCTTTGGAAATAGGCTTTCTGTGTAATAGGCTAAGGGACAAGACCTCACCTACCCTTCAGTAGGAAGCAGTGTTGGGTGCCTTTTGTTTTCCAGGTGAAGACAATGTTGGGGTGTGCTGGAGAGGTGATGGCAGTGTGGGTAGAATGGGATATCCCATTCTGGTCCCTGCTGAGGTGTGTGCAAATGTTGTCTGCACTAGATAAGCCTGGTTAAAACATAACCTGCTCCTCGTTGGATCATATTGGAGAGGTGCTATTGAGAGGGAGGAGTGTTTTGCAGTCTGGAAGAAGGAGACAAAGGGGCAGTGCAGGGTGTTTGCCTCCTTCGTTTAACTGGAAAATACAAGTCACAGTTTAGGATCTCTCAGTTTGTGAAAACATAACCTGGGAAATGCTTACCTCATGGCTGCATTAACAGTGAATTATTGTTATCTGGTGGTTCAGTTCCAAAATGCAAGTGATCAAGAAAAGTTTTTTCTGCTGTTTCTGTCATCCTGGGCACCCAGCAGTCAATGTCTATAATCCATAATCTTGTTGTGTCACAGCTAAATGTAGGCAAAAGCTCTTGAACCCCAAGTCCCTGAGGATGTAGGCATGCTGGTGTTTGATGAGAAGGAAACAGACACAAAGGGCTCCTGATGTGAAGGATGGATACTCATACCCTGCTGAACTGAGGAAAGTGATCTTGATTCTTTTTCCACTCCCTGCAACCTCCCTTCTGTCTTCCAGAAAAAGTTCACTCCTGTGACCAGGAAAGGCAGAGCGCCCTGGAGGAGGCCAGGCAGAACCCCCGTGAGGGTATCGTCATCCCCGAGTGTGCTCCTGGAGGACTCTACAAACCCGTGCAATGCCACCAGTCAACTGGGTACTGCTGGTGTGTCCTGGTGGACACGGGACGGCCCCTGCCTGGTACTTCCACTCGGTGAGAGCTGTAGGCAGGCCTGGTGAGGTGCCTGGCTGGAGAAGATGAGATACAAAAAGGACTATTGCAATATGAAATCAGTTCCTTGCTCCAGAGCGGTCAGCTCTGCACTGCCTTCCCTAGAGCTAGCGATGCCTTTTGTGATGTTCCCTGTTGAGTGTTACTATGCAGCTCCCTCTCCGTAGGAGTTGATGGATAGAAACTACTGTCCTTACTTGTCTCTGTGTTAAGTATTCATGCAAAGCAGCCTTCTTTTCTTCTGGCTTGCAGCTTTTGGATGGTAGAAGGAATGAAGGCTTTACTTAAGAATACAGACTACGGGCATGAGCAGTGAAAAGACAAGTGGCTTTGTTGCATTATCATCTACTTTATATTTCCATGTTGCAGCAACTTGAATCTGACCGGTAGGGATTTGGAAGACTGCTTGTTGTGTGTGGTTAGATTTTAAGCCAGTGACAGATTTGTCTTTCAGTTACTCTCTATCTTGAAACTACCTGAGGGATCTTTTTTCACTTGGAGCTTGGAAACAAATTGTGGGTCTGGCAAGTTGTAAAAACAGGCCAGTAGGAGCTGGCACCTAAATTCTGCTAGATACAGTGATTCTGCAAAGCATGGACAGCTTTGAATAAAAAATCTCAACCTATGCCCACAAGAATTGGAGAGGGTCTTGTGCTATTTGTGGGGTTTGGTTGGTAGCTGGTACTGGACTTCAAAGTATGTTCTTCCTTGTCTTTCCACTTCTGCTGCTGTTTCTGACTGTCCATAAGTAGTCAGATGCTTGTGAATGGTATTTCTTTTGCAGGTTTATTGGTTTCCCCTGCAGTAAGCAGACAAAGTGCATCCCATTGACCCTGAGATTAGCTCAGTTGGTCAGAGCATGGTGCTAATAATGCCCAGGTTGTGAGTTTGATCTCCACGTGGGCCACTCACTTAAGAGTTGGACTTGATGATCCCTGAGGGTCCCTTCCAGCTCAGAATATTATGTGATTAGTGACCATGTGATGACACTAAACCTATGTCACATAGTTTAGCTTCCACTGTTCTCCTTTTTCAGCTATGAGACCCCAGTGTGTGAAAGCGATGCCAGATCGAAGAGCACAGAGATTGAGGATCCCTTCAAGGACAGAGAACTTCCAGGTTGGAGGAACAAGATCCTGTTTCTGCCTTCTTACCTTGTCTCACCTTGGGACTCTTAAGAGGCAAAAAATATTGTTGAGAAGATGGGGGATTTTCCTCACAGTGCATGCTTTACTGTGGGGTTTATTCTGTGGTTTTTTTTTAGATCACCTCCAGTTTCAGCAGTGGACTGGAAAAGGCTGGGAGTTCCTGGGAGATGTGGGGGAGGGCTGTTTATTGTCTGTCTGCCCTTTGAAAACATTTCTGGGATTAGAATTTTCAAGAGAGAAACCAGGATGCCTGGAGATACCCTAGGGAAAGAATGGTCTCAGCACTGAACGTTTTTGAAAGCCTGACCAGGAGAGGATCCTTTCCATTTTGCAGGGCTTTTCAGCAGCTTGATGCCCCCTGAGTCACAAAAGAGGACACAAGTGCCAGTTGTCAGTGGACTGACTTTCTTCCTTACAGTGCATGGACCAGGCAGGACAGTATTCATGGTGTGCTAAGGTCCTTTAACTAATGGTGGCTTCTCACTTAGCTGGCCTTTATTCCTCATTTTCTGCCTGGGACACATTTTATTTCCCATTGTTCCTTTTTTTATATTTTTCTTTTCCCTCTTAACAGAGTAACAAGCATAATTTGCTGTTTGCCTACCTTTTTTCTGCTGGGAACATGTGCTGGGTATTGGTGTCTGTGCAGCTCTTTAAAATGCTATCCCACCTACCTGTGCTCTGTTTTTCCCTTCTGATTACCTTTCTAAGGAGCAGAGTGAGGGGCCTTCACTGACAGGTCAACCATTGCTCTCCTGGGTAGGCACTCCTTGAAAAAAGAAGCTACAGTGGGTCCCTCTGCACCATGAGGGAGTGGTGGAGACCAGAAACTCTGCAGAAATAGCTGGTAACTCTGGCTCAGCTTAACATTCTATGGCTAGCTTAAAGTGGTTTGCTCCTGAGCACATTAGTGAAGGAAATGAGGTTTGTTCCAGATCTACTTTGTGTGTCTCCTTCTTCTGCTCCTGCTGGCTCCTGACTTTGGGCCCCTGACCTTTCTGCTTAGCAGCTCTGCCCTCAGCAGGGCTCTCTTCTATGCAGCTTCTCATTTTCACAAGTCATGCAAAAATTTCTCCCCTGCCTTTCCAGAAATCCTCTGTGACAATCCTTTGTTCTTTGGCTTTTTTTCTGTGAGACTCTTTCTGATGTTAAGAAGACAGAACGGTTTCGTTTCCCTACTCCTTTCCCTTCTCCAATGAAGCCAGACAAGGGGACAGGAACTGCTTGATGCAGAAGAGGATACAAGATGCTTTGTAGCTTAGTGGTCTGGTCCCAATATCCGACTCCAGGAGAGTTGCCCTCCCAGCTCAAGCCACTTTTCTCTGCCTGTGTAAACTTTAAGCTTCGTGTTTGGCTGCATTGGTTGGGATGATTGTTGCCCAGAGAAGTTTTGAATGCCCTTTTCCTGGAAGTGCTCAAGCCCAGGTTGGATGGGACTCTGAGCAACCTGATCCAGTGAATGGCATCCCTGCCCATAGCAGAATGGTTGGAACTAAATGATCTTTAAGGTCCCTTTCATCTTTAAGGTCCCTAGCCACATTCTATGATTCTGTGATTCGTATCACTGAAAATACCCCTGTCTATGGAGAGATGGGGAGATAGAGGATCTGATCCTGGTCTGCCTGAGTAATGCTGTGCTGCATGATTTTTTTATGCAGTCTTCAGGTTTGTTTGATTAGCTGCTCTTGTATGCAAAAATTTACTGGTGAGCCAGAATTGCAGGAGGTGAGAGAGAAAGTTTCTTTTTATTTTTTTTCCTGCTATTATTTCTTAGCAGAACTGAATGCTAAGAAAAAAACTCTGCTTTAATTTGAGACTGATTGTATCCTTTGCACTCAGTTCTGTCAGGGGGACCCCTTACCTTATTGCTCTTGTAGAGGTTTGCCCATTCTTTACACTCTTAAGTGCTGCAGGCAGTGTGCTCCTTGGCCAGTGTGAAGAGACCCTGCAGAGGCCCAGGTGGGAAAGATATAAGTTCAGATCCTTGCACACCTACACATACTCTCTTCACAACCTGTCATGACTGTGGCCAGAAGTAAAAAAGAAAGAAGGAAGGAAAATGTTGCTTGTACATAGCAAACGGCAAGCTGCTAATTCCTGCAGATGGTGAGATGCTGAGACCCCAGGGAGATGAATTCTAGCAATACTTTTTCAGTCTTTTCATTAACTCAACAAAAAGCTCCTTTAAGTGAGTGGCCTACTCTGGCTGCAATAGCAGCTTACCCATTACAATGCTGACATTTTCTGGACCATATGCCAAACGAGTGCTGAGGGGTGTGTGTAATGTACATAATACAGAGACAGGCAAGGGACTGTTGGTTAGCTATTGCTGAGGACAGAGCCTGTAATACTGCAAAGGAGGGAGTTTTGACAGATCAATTTGCAAGCTTCTTTCAGCTGTCAGGGGATGCCACTAAGTTTCTGGTGCTCTCTTTGGGGTACATGTGCTTCTCTGCTTGTTCAAGAAAAGCAGAAAGTGTTGACATTGCTCTATGTTGCTGTGGGAGGCTGTTTGCTGATGTCTGCTGCCTTAATCAGCTGAATAATTGGTAGTGCATGGTGGCTTGGGGAAAGAGGTGAGGGATGTAGTGATGACTTCTCTATCACATCAAGAGAAGGCAATAGTATGGGAGGTGATGGGGTTTGGACAATATTTTTGAAGGTGGTGGGTTGAAGTTAACCGCATTTGTTCCTTGGTAGGCTAGAGCAATTGTTATAGTGTTCATGTGGTAGTAAATGAAGCATGCTTTAAGCAGCAAAGAACAGATTGCCTTTTAAAGGTGAGGAGATGGAGAGTTTCATTTTAAAAGCCTGTCACTATTTGGGATAGGAGGCTCTGTCAGGCTGTGGTGATTATGGTGGGGAACTAGACAGCTTCAGCACTGATGGAAATGGTGACAAAGCTCATCTTCAACCCACTTTGTCCTACTTAAACCAGCAGAGACTGGGCGTGACTACAACATAGTGATTCAGTTTGACGTATTTTCTATGTAGTGTGGCCATGCAAAGAACTGAATTATTGTGGTAGGTGTTGGCAGGCAATGCTTTCTGTGCCTGAAAAGAAGAGTGCAAGCAGCAGACCTTGCTTTGTGCTCTGGGGTACTTTAATCTGTCAGTTAGGGCCTCAGAACAGCCACATTTGCATCAGAAGATGACCCAGGAGGTACTGAGTTGTTTTGTAAACGTCTCTGCAAGTGTCACCATGGGAACTCCTGTCTGCCAGGCACTTCCAGCACATCCCTGCGGTTTTGCTGGTAGAGAACTGGGTGAGACCATAAAGTCAACCACATAGTCTTCCTGCCAGATATTGTTGATGACCCTGCATGTGCCTGGACAAAATCTGCAGGACAAATTGCCACACAGAGAAACCTACTGAGAGATTCTTCTGCATTTCCTTAGGGACTATGTTGATGGCCGCTGTCTTAAAAACAAAGGAGGTTCTGGCTGATCCTTGCTGAATTGGGGTAGGAGACCAAGACTGTGTGCTCTTGCACTAAACCTCTTCTTTTCTTTCTGCAGGCTGCCCAGAAGGGAAGAAAGTTGAATTTATTACCAGCTTACTTGATGCTCTGACTACGGACATGGTACAGGCTATTAACTCAGCAGCACCTACTGGGGGTGGGAGGTGAGTCCAGAAAGCACTCCAGCTGAATGCCACCCAGGTGGCTGTAGAGCTCTGGCTGCCCCTGAGTTGGGGACAGGAGGGAGAGGTGTTGCTCTGACTGATTTGGGTTCCTCTGGGTTGCTGGGAGAGGATCTGAGGCTGCTTTGTCCTGTCATCCTAGCACTGCCTGCCTCCTCAT
Organism: Climacteris rufus; assembly: GCA_013398175.1. NCBI lineage: Eukaryota > Metazoa > Chordata > Aves > Passeriformes > Climacteridae > Climacteris > Climacteris rufus. Next base: position 1,715,087 of record VZRZ01006846.1, on the reverse strand, counting down.
GCCCCTCCTCCCTGGCAGCTGCTCTACCATAAAGGTTAGTATAGCCCATTTGAAGTGTGAAATGAGAGCCCAGTGGGAGGAAGTGGCTTGTTCTTTTGTCCCTTGGTGCATGAAAAGACCTAATAAAATGCAAATGGATTGAAGGAGACCGTGTGGCCTAGTGGCTACCACAGGGAGTAAAGAATGTGAACCGAATTCTTGGCAGGACAGCACTGTGGTTTTGCTGTGAGGCTGCAGCCAGCCTGCCGATGAGGAAAGGAGCTGTTTTTCATGGCCCTCCCCTCTGACCAGCTGGCTGTCCACCCGTTTTGGAAGTAGCAACAGGTCAGGCGTGTTGCAAGAGGTGGGCAGAAGTCTGTGTTTCTGGGGAACTGGAGGAAAGCTGAGGCTGTGTCTCCCCCTCCTGCTTGATAACAGCAGGTCCCTGCAGTGCTGCACTGGGACAGGCCATTGCGAATGAACTGTGAAGGATTTAAAAAGTGCCTCAGCTAGGCAAGGCTGCCGTTTTTCTGGATTTGCCTGACTACAAAAGGAGTCAGTGCTGGGGTAGCTTGCAGGGATGGCACAATGACTGATGTGCTCATGTTCATAGAGGTCTAGAGATGGAGCTGCCTCTGCACATATGTTACTTCTGTGAGTATGGCTCCAATGTGTTGACAGTAATGTTGATCCACTGCCTTCCTCTTTCATAATGAAGCAGAAATCAGTGCCATCTTTTAACTATTCAAGACTATTCAAGATCCTGGGTGGCATGGCTGTGTTCCTTGGCTTCAGTATGGATTACTTGTGAACGCATATGGTTTTAACTTCACATTTGGACCTTACAAAACAGACCAGTGATTTCTATGTGTGCCTGAATGCTGAATATTCTGTAACCCATTGAATTAGCAGTATATGCCTAGCATGTCTGTCTTCATATAAACAGGATGAAAAATGCCCCAAGGATGGGAAATACATCGTTCTCTCCCAGACTTAAGCATTCCAATGTCAATTCTGCCTAATTTGCATGGTTCAAATGCAGCGGGTAGGGGTGGTGGGAAGCCTTGGAGAGTATTTGATATTTATTTGGCATCTTTGGCACTGGGACTGAAACACAGCCAATGTAATCATCACTCTTAAAATAAAGCTTAACATAAACCAATGTTGTAGAGACCAGAGATGTATGCCCCCACTGCACTTCTATAAACCAGCAGGCTTGCTTCCTAATGTTCCCCAAGCTTTGTGTGTTTCTCAGCTTTCAGCAGAGGCTTTTCTGGTGGAATATTTCACTGCCCAGGTCATCACACAGTCATCACGTTGATTTACTTTCCACTCCAATGTCAGCAGCCCAGTTGTGAGGGGAAAATTAAATCTTTTAGCAGGCTGTCCTTGGTAAGGGGAGAGACTCTTACCACCCAAATACTCTGCCTGCCCACAGCCATGATTAAATTCAGATAACTGCTCTGGTGTAATTTTCCATGTGCATCACCTAGGCTAAGCATGTAGCCCAAAGAACATGCGTCAAGCTTTTCCAACCCAATGTGCTGTGATAGACCATTTTTATAAAGGTCATTTCAAGGAATTGTTGATATTCCTATAAAAATTTCATCAGTACATCTTTCATTTCATATGGGTTTGTGGAGCTAGGAAGCTGTCTCTGTGCAGTGAGTCCTTCTTTCCAGGAGTCCCAAGGGGAAGAGTAGTTTGAGTTCTCTCTTCAGGAATTGGCTTCTGATGGTGTGAACTCTTCACCGGATAAGAAATGGCTGGATGGCTGGGCCCAGAGTGTGGCTGGTCACAAGTGGTGTTCCCTAGGGCTCACTGTTGGAGCCAGCCCTGTTTAATATCTTCATCTACAACCTGGATGAGGGGATTGAGTGCCCCCTGAGGAATTTTGCAAATGACATCATGATGGATGGGGAGTGTTGATCTGCAGGAGGGCAGCAGGGCTCCACAGAGGGATCTACACAGACTGGATTGATGGGTCGAGGCCAGTGGTAAGAGGTTGAGTAAGGTGAAGTGCCAGATCCTGCACTTGGGTCACAACAACCCCGTACAGCACTACAGGAGGAAGAGTGACTGGAAAGAGGCCCAGCAGAAAAGGACCTGGGGATGTTGGTTGACAGCAGCTAAACATGAGCCAAGGTGTGCCCAGGTGGCCAAGAAGGCCAATGGCATCCTGGCCTGTATCAGCAGTAGTGTGGCCAGCAGGACCAGGGCAGTGATTGTCCCCCTGTATTCAGCAGTGATGAAGCCACACCTCAAATCCTGTGTTCAGTTCTGGGCTTCTTAGTACAAGAAAGACATTGAGGGGCTGGAGCGTGCCCTGAGAAAGGCAACGAAGCTGGTGAAGGGTCTGGAGAGTAAGTCCTATGAGGAGCAACTGAGGGAGCTGGGACTGTTTAGTCTGGGAAAAAAGGAAGCTCAGGGGAGATCCTATATGTCCCTACAACTACTTGAAAGGAGGTTGTAGTGAGGTGAAGGTTGGTCTCTTCTCCCAGGCAACAAGTGACGGGATGAAAGGAAGTGACCTCAAGTTGTGTCATGGGTGATTCAGGTTAGATATTAGAAAAAACCTTTTCACAGAAATGGTTGTAAAGCATTGAAACAGACTGCCCAGGGAAGTGATGGAGGCACCATCCCTGGAAGAGTTCAAAAAATGTGGATCTGGAACTCAAAAATGTGATTTAGTGGTAAACATGGTGGTGATGCTGGGTTGACAGGTGGACTTGATGATCTTAAAGGTCTCTTCCAATTAACAATTCTATGATCCTGTGAATATCTGAAATTGTCTAGGTGACCTAACTTGACTTTGGCACTGGAAATGAAAGCTTTTTTCCAAGATTAAGGGATATTTTACCTATTGGGTAAATTATAGGTTTAATTAATTTTCAGCCTTAACAACTACCAAAATAACTGTATTTATGACAGTGCTTATCCTGTCTCCCCCTGGCCCAGATTTACTGAGAAATTAATGTTGAAAAGAAAAGCTAGGGATTTGGCTATCTGATATTTCTTAGAATCAGTTATGTCAGTTTTAATGTCTTAATGTCAGTTTTCTTATTTGTGAGGCAAGCTTCACTTTTGCAGGCTTTTCTTTGTCTTGATGCCATCATGATGGCAGAACAGGCTCTGTCTTCAAACACACACTGGTTCCCTCTGTAGCCTCCCTCTTTCTGCTCCTTTACAGTGTTCAGCATTTCATCCTCCTGGGCCTTTTTTAGATTTTGAGCAAATACATCCCATTATCCAAGGTAAACTTTTAACGTATCACGAGGAAAGCTTATACCTGGCGTTGGGGGCAGGCCAGGCAAACAGAAAGCTGTACTCCCAAGTCAACTGTATATTGTCCTATATATTTTAACCAAACAGAGAAGCCACATGTAGGAGTTTTAGGGCAAGGAGCAGGAGTATTCCTGTTTCTCTGTGGCAGCAGAGAGATGATAGAGGCATAAATATGCATTGTTAGTATCAACATGAAAATAAAGGACCAAACACAGAGAAGAGCCTTTCTAAAGTGTCGAGGACTAAAAATCTTTTAACAGTGAGACTCTTAAGGAGCTCAGCCTTCCTTAGGGTATTAAAAGAAAAAAAAAAAAACACTGTTGAAAGTTGATTTTTTAAAATCTGAGTATCTCTAAAGGGACAAAGGCTCTGCAGGCTCTTTAGTCTAGTAGGGAGGAATATGATTAACTGCATCTAAACAACCTTGTGATCAAAATTTCTTCAAAGTGAGGGCAATTCTAAGCCAGAATGAAGTCATGAGGGAGGTGACTGATTCCCTCTCTCTAAGGCTTTCATCTCAGGCCTGATGTGTTTCAGAAAGACTTGCTTTAGTCAAACTTGAGTTGTGGTCCTAAGAATAATTTGATTCACATTCTGTGGGTATGATATACAGGAAATCAGATTAGATTACCCTGCTGCCTTCAGTCTGAATCTGGATATGTGAGTGAAAGCTTCCTGTGTTTGCTGAGTGTCTTTGCAATTAATGTCCATGTTAGCTTTTTTTGGGGGGGGATAGACGGGAGGGAGTGGGGTGTTGAGGGAGAAGCATGGGGAGAAATTAAAGACTGGTGTTTGAAATACTACATAGAGCTGTGCTAAATTGCACCTATAAACAATCCAGTAGCAGCAAAGTGAGGCAGGAGCTTGGATTCCTGCAGGCCATGTAAGTAAAACCTGATAAGGCTTTTTTTTTTAACTGGGCATGCTTAAAACAACCTTGTAATCCCTTATAGGTCTTGTCTTGTTTAAGGAAGTTCAAAGCTATTGAGTTTAATTGAGTTACTCTTGCTTTACAATAATGTAAATGAGATGAGAACTTCCCTTCCTCGTGGCCCTGGTTTATATTACAGCATAATAGCCAAGTAGACTTCATTTAAAGTTTTGAAACAGAAAATCTCCAGTAAAATTCATTCTTAATTTTAAGTTTAGCAACTCCAAGGCATGTCTTGTTACTGTATGTTTTCAAAGTAGTTAAGGGTGCACTTGTAGGGAATTGGTTTATTAGCCAGTGTTTGCTATCCTTATTGAAAAACAAAGCATTGTTGAAATTGTTCACATGCAAGTAATGTATAATAGGAGCAGCACTTCAAAATTTAGACTTTGCTTTAGTACATTCTAGTCTATTTTCTAATTCTAATCTATTCCTATTGCACAGAGCTTAAACTAAAGGAAATCCCAACCTGGGTTTTCCTAATCTGAGAAACTCTCTTTGGTCTATGCCAATTCAAAAATGAGTTTTAGTTGCCAAAATGTGTGCATTATGGCTTACTATGTTATCAGCAAAAATATTACTGCCCTTTGGAATTTAAGGCAAATGGGCAGCCTACAACAGCCACTCTTATCATGTAACACAGCAGGTATCCCTTAATTTAAAGTTGCCAATTATTCCCCATGTAATAGCCCCAAAAAGTACTCCAGAAAATGGCCTCGAGGTTCCTTTTCATGCTCTAGTTGAGCAGTTTGAAGCAGGGAAGCACAGCTCAGTACATCTCCAGGGTGTTCTGAAGCCAATCCATGTTTTAATAAAGATTGACACTTTTAAACAGCGCAGAGAAGTTGATGCTCAACTCCTATTGCATTTCAATTGAAGTTGGATACCAACTTCTCTTTGTCGTCTCATGGAAATTCTAGCCTAATTACAGATACAGGAGAGTTCATGGAAGAGGAGGGTCTTTGAGTAGTCAGTGAGGAGTGAAGGGAGGTGATGTTTTAACCTTCTAAATTATTTACCCTACAATCTTCAGAAAAGTTGTGTTCAGAATTATGTTTCATATACAACTTAGCCCGAGGAGAGGAAGAAACTGGCCTTTAATAGGGAGATAAGTTTTAACTGTAGGGGAATTAAGCATTTCCCATAATGAATTTGGACTGCGTAGTTCCCTTTTGTTTAGTCTGAACACAGCTTAGTTTTTTTGTTGGCTTCTTGATTCTTTGGCTACAGGAAAGGGAGAATAATAAAACAAATACAGGATCCTTTTGCAATTCCATTAGAGTAATCCTCTCTGATTCAAACCATGTTCAACTGTGACAGACTTCAATTTTAGAATAGGCAACTGCAAAGAACAACAAAATGGGAGTAAGAAGTGGAAGGTCTAGCAAGAACAATTATGAATTTTACCTCGGTTTGTTAAACACATTACTTTCCACTGCTCCGTGCTGGCACTTTGATGGACATCATCAATGGTGTCATGGACATTGACTGGAGAGGTCATTCACTCTCTACCCATTCTTCATTCACCAACAGCACCAAGCAAGGCATATATATATCCCTGCAAAATATTTTTAAGTCACAGAAACTTTCAGCTTTAACTCCTTTAGACATCCTGACCACAAACATACCTTGTGTGCTAGGAATGAAAGCTGGACTGATTTTTTATTTTTTACTCTGTTGCATCTGCTAAGAGCTTCTTGTCCATCAGTGTTCTTTCATCCTGGAATAGCTCCCTCTGGATTATAGGCTCTGCAGTCCAGCTAAATGATGGGCTGGCCTTACTGCCCTTCCATCCTTCTGCCCCAGCTGCTAATATTGCTACATAAAGTTTATATTACAAAAGAATAGATTTTCTAAGTCTTCCAACTGGTGATGACCTGGTGGGTACTTAAGAGACTGCAACCCTGCTTTCTTTTGAAGCAGTAGTTTATATTTTTGTCACTGCAACAGTACTGTGGATCCATGCAGCTTGTGTAGTGGGGCTGCAAGTGTTCAGAGAGCAAAGGACCAGCTTTGGCAGGAATTGACTTCAATTTATTTAGTAAAATGTAACGGGATGTATTATGTTTTGACAGCACAGTTCTATGGAGTATAATGCAATTGCACACTGTACGTGGTTCTGTAGGGGAGTAATGTCTCACATTTGCTGCTCTTGTATACTTTACCCCATATACCTCCCCTTCTTCCCTGCTCCTTCACACTGGTTAACTACTCCAAGGGGCCTCAAGGGCTGGAAAGCATTACAGATTGCATGCAAAGTGCATATTCAAGCTGCCTATTTGATATTTTGGCAGAGTCATTCTTTGATCCAGAATTCAGTGCAGCTTGCAAATTTGTATGTCCATGTTTTTACACAGCCTCTTTGTGTTTTGCCTTGTACCCCAGTTACACCAGATGATGTGAAGGTATTCTGTGGAAGTGTGCCTCAGCTGGAATATAGTATTGTTAAAAGTTGCAGTACCTTAACTCACATACCTCCTAGCATAAGCCACCTAAGAAATAAGTGTTCTGCTATGAGGGAGCTCTCAGCACATTGTACAGGAGGAGCAAGATCCTACTTAGACAAGACTATATACTTGATGTCAACAAATTTTTAAGAAAGCTGAGAGAGCTGTCCTGGGCTGTTAATGACAGGCCATGCTTCTTTTCATTGTTGGAATGTTGGTGGGCTAATGCTGCATAATTGAGCTAAACTTGCTGGCTTGTGTACAAAAGCAGTTCAGCAACAGCAGGTTACATTTGGAAAATTAGCCTGCATAGAGCTCCTTGCTTCCCTAGCACTCATTCTTCAGGATTGATTATTTTGCCACAGAGTGCTAAAGAGGAACAATGAGGAAGAAAAGTATGTACAGCTGTAATGCAGTTAACATGAGAAGGCTGAGAAGGATGTCTACATTTTGGTGTGTCTGTCTTTATTAGCTCTTACAAAGCCACTACAGCACTGAAGCCATGTACTGGAATTCAGTGGATTTTAGCGTGATTGGTGTTAAAGCAAGAGATGTTGGAAACTGAGAATGCACAGGGCAGCTTTGTTGTGTCTTGATTTTTCTGATTCCTTTATGGTCTCAGTGAAAGGCAGCCCAGTAAATGAAGTTTGCATGAGGGCTGATTTGCTTCTCTTGAAACAGTAAGGGGGAGAAAAAAGAGAGACAATCCCCTAGAATACTGCCAAGTCTGTGCTGGCAGGGCAAACAGAGGTACGGACTTAGTTCGGCTGACCCAGCAGGTGTGGCCGGTGTGATGGCACATCAGCGAAGCTAGGTGGCCCAGCAGTGCTGTGAAGTTGCAGCAAGTCTTGTTTCATGGGTGGTGGCCGAGTGCCTTGCATGGGCAGTGGTCAAAGTCAAGGCAGTTTTGTATGGTAAAGTCTCTTCTGCCTTCTGCAGTGTATCATGTCAGTTCACAAGCCAGGGAGATATGACTGGATGGACATGATGGGGATGCTTCCTGTGCTGGGATTCTGGGTGGTAATCAGAGAGAGCAGGCAACCAACCATCTCAGAAATTGCAGTCCTGCTAAGCCAGCCAACAAGAAGTGGTAAAAACTCAGAAAGGGGTGTATCCTCCTTTTTCCTAAAGTTGTAAATGTTTCGCTCTCATAGCATGCTCCAATTTTCAGCATGAGCTCTCAGCATGTTTGTAATGGCAAAGATTGATTTATTGTCACCTCATGATTCAGTGTATTTGTATTAGCATGTGAATTTCCCTGATTTTCTTTGTGGAAGTGCTGAAGAGAGCTCTATTGCCTCTCTTGGTAACTCCTAAGAGTTTCTCTTTGGTGTGCCTCTGGAAAAGAGGCACTTTTAAGTCCTGCTTCTGAGTGCCTATTCAGTAGGTAGTGAGAAGCTCTTGTCTGTTGTCTTTTTGCTGTTGGTTCTAAGATGCTCTGCTATTTTCTCAATTTCTGTCTCTCCAGTTGTGGGCCTTCAGGAAAGGAGGGCAAACCAAGGTGTGGACAAAGGGAATCTCACATACAAAAGCTCAGGTTTTATTCTTCTGTCTCAGCAAAAGTAGAGTATTGCCTCTGGCAATACAGAACTTCCCTGAGGCTGTTGGAAACATGCTAGTCTTCAAATGTTAGCCAGCTTCTTTCCAAAAGGGAGAGAGGCAATAGCTATGTTAATAAATGTCATAAAAACAAGACATGGGAGGTGTTTCTATTCTTTCCTGTCATCCTGGTCATTGCATACAGTTTAGAAAATCTAACACTCCCTTAACTTCCTGGGGAGAATTTTGCAATTTTTTGCTTGTCCATAGGTGACTCCAGGGGCTTACCTGGTATTTTGGCTCCCCAAACTAATTTCTTAGACTTTTTTCTAACCCCTTCTTCCTCCTGCACAGTGTTTATCCCACAGTACATTGAACTGATGCTGTGACTGAATGCCAGCCTGCCTCTCAACTAAGACTTGAATGATGAAGGAAATAATTTCAAGTAAAACCTTGGGAAAAATGTTATGCAGTTTATTTGCCTCTCTGTACTGTGTTTACTCTGTGTGTTGCAAGTTCTCATGTATCTCTGGATACAAATTCTATCCTCATTTGTAAAAGCTATCAGAGAAGGTTAACGAGGATCTCTGTTCTCCACCTAAGCTCCAGTTCTTGCTTCCTGCACGTTGCAGATTCCCTCTCACAAGTGATATAATTTAACACAGTGGTAGAGTGTGTGAGGGGGTATTTTTCAGGCTCTGTAGCTGCATTTTAGAGGCAAAACTGGTCACACCAGAAAGTCAAAAGAATTTTCTCCCTCCTAGCTCCCAAAAAACCAATTTTCAGTGACCATTTAAATACAGATCCTACTAGTTTCTGAAACAAGGTTGGTGACAGAGAGCATTTTATAAGGTACTTGGGTTTATATTTCCCCTTCAGCTAGAATGCCCCAAACTCACACCAGAACCTGGCTGGCTGCAGCAGGCAACTGTTCCTCTCTCCTTCCTGGGGAAGGAATTTATGCAGCAGCTGGATATGTCTCCTGGAATAAGTCAGAGCAATCAGTGCCAGTGTAGCATGTCTGACTACCTATCCACCAATTTCCATGCACTGAAATGCTTCATTCTTGGAAGGAAAAAAAGGCTCAGGTCTCAGCCTCATTTCAGCATCTTTTCAGCTTTTTCTGTTGGCATGCTCATCATATGAAGAAAAGACAGACTAGTGTACAAAGAGTTTCTTCCCTGGTTTTCAGTATCACTGAGGAATAACCCCCTTTCCCACTGCTGCTGAGAGCACCAGACACTGCTTAAATGGTATGACATATGCCTGTTCAGTGATGGCATGATGTTGAAAGGCAGCATTCTCTATTTGTGTGTTTATAGCTGTTGCTGTTCCTCCTTTTTTTTTCTTCTCTTCTTTGGTATTGTTGTCCACAGAAAGAAAATGTGAGTCAAGTTGCATCCAACTTGTAATATCACAATGAGTAAGAAATGAAACAAACTGAAGTTGCCAGTTCTGTAGTACTGCTTTTAATGGATTTGTGGTGTTTGTCTGCTATGGAACTCTCATGTGTAAATCAGCTATGTGAAAAGCATTAAAAATGCTGAAAATACAGCACAGGAGTTCAGATCACATAAACAGATACAGGGAGAATGTTGCATCTTGCCAAGGACATTTTCAAATAATGAATGTGCCTTGCATTAAATTAATTTGTCCCCTTCATGAAGTGAAGATGTTACTGTCACAGAAACTGCCATGACAGCTGACACGCATGGCTCTCCTGCTGGTAATTTGAATGGGAGCCCAAGGTCAGAAGAACCAAGGAAATAGTCTCTTACCTTCTAATGGGGATCATTCTGGGATTAGGCAAAGTTTCAGCAACTGGTGTGAGGAGAACTAGAGCTACTGAGGGTATCAGACTCCAAGATTCTCTTGGCAATTCACTTGTTAATGGTAAAGGACATTTTTAGAAAAAGTTCATCTGTTTCAAAAGAGCCCAACTAAAAGGAGGATATTGGAAGATCCGTGTTTTTTTGCCTGCTTTAAATACAGCATAGCACTTGCCTGATTCCATGAGCATGTGCTTGACAGTGTTGGTGAGAGCACCCAATTGTCGGGGGCCTGTGCTTCCTCTGTTCCAGGTTCTCTGAGCCAGACCCCAGCCACACACTAGAGGAGCGAGTGGTACACTGGTATTTCAGCCAGCTGGACAACAACAGCAGCAATGACATCAACAAGAGGGAGCTAAAGCCTTTCAAACGTTATGTGAAGAAGAAAGCCAAGCCCAAGAAATGTGCCCGACGTTTCACTGACTACTGTGACCTCAACAAGGACAAGTCGATCTCACTTCAGGAGCTGAAAGGGTGTTTGGGAGTTAGCAAGGAAGGAGGTGAGTGCCTTTTCTTCCCTGTTGCATGACAGTAAATTCTGACAAACAAACATGATAAATGAAAATGGAGTTACAGCAAACTCAGGAATCTGTTTTTTCCCAGCTGTTTCAAAACTGCCACAGTTTGTGTGAGAAAATGAGTAGGATTAATACACTGCCATGCAAAAGGCAGTTTGTTACTTGTGTTACGGCTCCATCTTATGTCCCTTAACACACAGTTTTGTGCTAAGCACTTTATAGAAACAGGGCAACAGAGGAGCCTTGGCCAGAACTCTGCTTGTACTGTAGAAGTCCTTGGAAACTGTAGTTCAGATCAGGTCCCTTCTGAGTAACACCCTGCTCACAATATTCTGTTGTCTCAGCCATGCAGGTTGGATGGTGTATGAGCCAGCACAGACCCAGTCCTTCTCTGGACACCCTGTTGGCTAACAGAAATAATATTTATTTTCATTACTAAATTCAGCATGAAGGAAAGTGGATGATGCAGAGAAAAGAAAGAAAGAAAGCACAGGGCTGTACTGTTGCTGTTTTTCAGAGTTAAATTGTACTTCAAGATTGGGGAGAAATAAGGCATGTGAATAACCTATTTTCCTTTCTGTTTAGTGTCTGAGCAAACAACCCACCCTTCTGCCTTTTCTTCCTTTTTCATCTTCACCTCATCTTCTGTTGGGACCCAAACCAAATTGATATTTTCAGAAATTTTCGGAATTGAAACTGTTTAACCCAAATTCAATAATTATCAGTCATTCTTGACTGTGGGCAGACTCGCTTGGCAGGAGAAGGCAAACAGGGAGATTCCAGGGAACTAATTTCCTGTGCAGGTGTTTCGGCTGTGCAGACAGCTGTTGTTACAAGTGTCATGGTAGTTGGGAAAGGTGGATAGCTTTTTTGCTCCCATCTTAATCTTTCCTTGGTTCTTTTCTCGGGTTTAGCATGAGTGGGAAGCTAGTCAGTACATTTGGGTGTTGGGAAGTTGCATTTTCTAGGTGCTTTGCAAACATCTTAGTTACCATAATAAGCATATCGCATTACTTGTCAGCTGTGACATGCATTCAGCTTTCCTAGCCCAGTGAAAGTGTTTTTTTAGTCATCAGTACCTTACTGAGGAATGACATACCAAAATAGCAATCCTTAATTTTATTACCTTCCCAATAAGATGAATATGCCAAATGAGTTTTATTGCTATTTGGCCTGGAATAAGACTCTCTGGAATGTGCTGCCCTGGCCAACTGACTGTTCAAAATTTAGCTTATGGAAAGGGAAAAAATCAAAGTGAGACAAGAAAGAAAATGTGAAAACTTGAGCCTGCATGAAGGGGAAAGAAAGCAGCAAGACATTGTGAGTACCTGATTGTCCAACTATTTGCTGAGAACACAGCCTTGAGCTTTCATGCTTTCTTCTGTTGTATGAGGATAGGACTGTGGTCAAAAAGGGGCTCTGATCTTGTTTTATCATACAGCTCCACATACCTATTACAGGCCTGATAAGCCTTGAGGATCAAAGATAAATGGATAAGTTAAACAATGGTGAGGACTAAAAAGCAGTGGAGGAGGGAAGTGCAGAGAGCAGGTACTAACACATATGAAAGAACTGAGGGAGAGTACTCTAGAGGTGCAGTAAGCAAGTTTGTGATGGATCTTTTTTAAGAAGTCATGAAGTTGTGAGGTGGCAGATGATGTGTTTTCTGTTTTCTATTCATAACTTCTAGATTTAGAAACAATCAGTATCTTTGCCTTTTACACGGTCCCCCTCAAATCCTAGGTTGGAGGGAGATGGTTGGATAATTAGGTGGATAAGGAATTGGTTGGATGGTCACATCCAGAGGGTAGTGGTCAATGGCTCAGAGTCCCGATGGACATCAGTAACAAGTGGTGTCCCTCAGGAGTCCCTGCTGGGACCAGTGTTATTTTATATCTTCATTAATGACATAGTAGGATCAAGTGCACCCTCAGCAGATTTGCAGATGACACGAAGTTGAGGGTGCAGTTGCCACACCTGAAGGATGGGATGCCATCCAGAGGGACCTGGATGAGCTTGAGAAGTGGCCCCATGGGAATCTCATGAGGTTTGAGAAGACCAAGTGCAAGGTGCTGCACCTGGGTCAGGGCAATCCCCAATATCAGCACAGGCTGGAGAAAGGACAAATTGAGAGCAGCCCTGCCAAGAAGGATTTGGGGGTGCTGGTGGGTGAGAGACTGGACATGGCCCAGCACTGTGCACTCAGCCCAGACAGCCAGTTGTGTCCTGGGCTGCATCCAAAGCAGTGTGGCCAGCAGGGCAAGGGAGGGTTCTGCCCCTCTGCTCTGGTGAGACCCCACCTGGAATGCTGAATCCAGCTCTGGGATCCCCAGCACAGGAAGGACATGGATCTGTTGGAATGAGTCCAGGGGACGGGCACCAAGATGATTAGAGGCATAGAGCACCTCTTCTGTGAGGAAAAACTGAGAGAATTGGGATTGTTCATCCTGGAAAAGAGAAGGCGCTGAGGTGACATAATTGTGGCCTTCCAGTGCCTGTAGTGAGCCTACAAGAAAGAGGGAGAGGGGCTTTTTACGAGAGCATGGAATGACAGGACAAGGGGGAATAGCTTCAAACTGAGGTATGAGGGAAAACCTCTTTACTGTGAGGGTAGTGAGGCACTGAAACAGGTTGCTCAGAGAAGCTGTGGATACCCTGGATGTGTTCAAGGCCAGGTTGGATGGGACTCTGAGCAGCCTGGTCTAGCAAAAAGTGTCCCTGCCCATGGCAGGGAAGTTGGAACGAGATGATCTTTAAAGTCCCTTCCAACCCAAACCGTTCTATGATTCTAGGCTCTTACCCCTTCTCTAACTTTCCTTTATCCTCATCATGGGTGCATGTAGTCAGTCAACTACTCCGTTTATTTGCTGTCTATTTCTTTCTCTCTACCATGGCCTCCAAAGATCTGCTGGGGCTCAGGTCACTGTGAGTTCAACCCAACCTTTTTGATGATGTACTTTCAGTTGTAAACTGTTAGTCAGATGAAAACAAAACTTTTCATGGAAAAGTTTCTGTTCAGACAAAAGCTTTGTTTGAAAGGTTTTTCAGGTCTGGATTGGATGAGGAGGGGTTGGAGGGAGGCAAGAAAGGTTATCATTTCCCCTCAATATACTTCATTACTAGTGAACTTAGCTCAGATGTTCCAAATCCTGTTTGGGTATCCAATAGCATAAGGACTAAAATGAAGTGGGTCATCATTCCAGGTGAGTATGCCTCTTGCTAAGGAAATTGAACACTTGTAATGGTTTTGAAAATAAAACATAATACAAATTTTTTTGTATTTTAGATGCTGAGGAAAACAGATGTTAAGTGTTCTGCATTTTTGTCAGTTTTGCCCTTTTTTTTTTTTTTTTTTGTGGCCAGTTCCATTCAAACATGGAAATAGAGTTGCTTAAAGAAAGCATAGGGCATAGATAATGCACTACTTTATATGGCTCTCAGGGATTAGAGAATGTAAATAAGATTTACCTGTAGGGATTCAGCTGGGATATTCATAAGAACAAACCTGAACCTGAGCTCTTTCCAGCTTAGAATCAAATCTGTCCGAGATGCATAGTTCTGTCTGTCTTCCCTTCCTCAGCAGGCTCTTAATGCCTGTGGTAACCTAATATGTAGGTACTGCCAACCAGTGGTCCTCCAGTGAGGAAAATACCTACCCAGTTTATCAGAAACCCTTCCTCTTTTTCATCCTTACGGTGACCCAGCAAGCTGCTGGCAAATCTGCTGGGTCTGGTGGCCACTTTGCACAACTCTTGTCCCTCTGTTTAAACCAGACTTGTTTCTATCAGGGGCCATTTGCATGGAAAAATGCCTGAATCTCAGAATGGAGCAGCTGCAGAGAGTCAGCCTTTGAGTGTTTGCAGAAGCCTGCAAATAGTTTCTTAAACTGGGGCAGGACAGGCAGGCAGGAGTATGCCAGAAACAGTCTTTGCCATCACTTGATCTAGGATTGTCTGTTTGAAGAACAGTGGAAGGAAAACAGACTGATTTACAGCCTGTTAAAAGTTAGCATTCCTCAGTGCAGTCTGCACAGCCCGAATTAAGGGGGGAACCATCTGTGATCAAAGAGCAAATTTAGATCTCTGCATTAGTCAAAAGGCAGGATCCTTGAGAAGAGATAGACACACATTGTAAAGCTTCGCTGGAAAGTTTCTGGACCCAAGATTAATTGGAGTCCAGTGGTGTTGGAGAGGAGGGCTGTAGATCTGAGTGAGGCTTATACTAGTTGTGCTGGCTGCAGAATGCTGGAGTTGAGTTTTACCTCTATATTCTTCCAAATTCAGAAGACAAAGTCAGCATTCTGTGCCTGCCCAAAGAGGAGCTAAGGGAATAAGCAGCAAAGAAATGTCCCTCTGCCAGCTGACGGGAAGTTCCCTTCTGCCAGCTCAGATCCCGTGATTGCTTTGCTATCCAAGAGCTTGTCAGATGGTAGGTGTTGGGCGCGCTTCACAGGCCATGAGGACTTCTGAGGTGGAACCCAGCCACCAAGAATGCAGTCCAGAAGCAGGATGAAAATATCTTAATTAAAAAGTGTATGTGTGTGTAATTAAACAGAATGTCACTTTCTACTGAATCTGAGGAACTATTACAGAAAGAAGGAAAAATAATGGACGATCTAAACAGCAGATTTCATTTAATAATATTTGGGACCTTTCTTACTGCAATCTTCAGAAGTAACTGCATGCTTGGGAGGCAGGGAATGAAGTTTCTCTAGATCACTACTGTGCAAGCAGCTGTGTGGGAGAAGGTAGCAAAGAGCAGTCACCTGGGAAAGGCTTCTGGACCAATGGTGGTAACAAATAACAGTCTGAGCAGCCATGAGAAAACCGTAACCAAGTAATGACTGAATTACAAAGGAATTTCAAAGTACGTCTAATTACAATTAGATTAGAATCAAAGGAGCTCCATTGGTTCAGTGCTTGGTTTTGTTTGTCTTGGTCAGATATTCCCCTTTGGAGCTTTGTAGAGGTGCTGTAATTTGCCTCTAATCTTGACAAAAATTAGTGATGGTTAGCATGAATCAGGACTTCAGTATTATGTTGAGAACACAAGATAAGGCTGGTGGTAGCATGTTTCTCTCCCCAAAAGGTGAAAGGTTTGCTCAGTATGTGTGAGGAACTGTTTCTTCCTATAAAAGGCTGATGGAGTTTCCTTGGGGCTTTTTCTTTCAAAACACACCTGGCCTAATCCAGCGTGACTAGAACTGTTACCCAAAACAGTGTACTTGTGAGGATGAGCAAATACTCTGCATTATGAAACTTGCTGAATGATGGGATGTTACCCCATAATGCCCAAGGGCTTCCCAGCTGTATGTTAGTAACCCACTGTCACCACCTGCCATATTCCTTCCTCTCTTTTGTGTCAGCAGTGCAGTGTTGTGGCAGGGTTTTGCCTTCCATAGGAATACATGGCATGTGATTTGTATGGCAGGCAGCTGGCTGAAGGCAGTGCTCTCTGCCCGGCTGAAGGCAGTGCTCTCTGCCCCCGGAGTGGCAGGGGATGAGCCTCAGCGTGGTTTCCCACACGGCTGCTCGGGCCCATGCCCCTGGAGCACACCGGCCATGCTCCTGCCTCCTGCACACACCGACCTGAGCTCCCCGCCTCTTTCGGCAGACAGAGAGAGGTCTTTCACCTCTTTCCGAAGACAGGTTGTGCTCATTCACAGCACTGTGCTGTAGGCGGCTTACCTGCACTGGGGGTTAAAGGGGAGAGGGTTCTTTGGGATGCCCCCTGGCTTCCCCAGGCCACCGTCCGAGGCAGCGATGCACGGCCTGGCAGTGCCCTCCAGGGCCCCGGCAGTGCCCGTGAGGGGCCGGGCTGCTGTTGCCATCCCCGGGCTGTGAGTGCCCGTCAGCCCGGGCGGAGCCTCTGCCCCTGGCAGCAGTGCCACGTTTGACATGTGTTTGATCCCAGCAGGGCAGGTGGCAGGTGCTGCACTGGCGTTTTGGGGCCTTGGAATAACTTACTGTACTTACACAGTTTCTCTTATTCATGTTCTCTGAAGCCAACAGGCTGTGCTTTGTGACCCATTTCAGTCTCAGCCACTGCCACCTTGTTCTCCCCGTCTTTTCCTTCCCAGTGGCTCCACTCCCATCTGGCAGCCCAGCCTCCTGGCTTCCTACACCTCTCCCCTGCCCTCTGAAGCATCTGCCCATCTCGTCCCTCCACAGAGCAGTGTGTTGTAGCTGCAGAGTAGTGGATGTGCAGAGCAAGCTGTGCAGTCAGGTCATGTGTGTCATAGGCTGGAGTGGAGGATGGCAACAGGCTTACTGCGGATGGCTGGGAGCAGGAGTTCCCATTTTCAGCTAATCCCTTCTCTGAAATCAGATGAAGCAGCTCACAGGAAATGTGACATGCTTCCAAGAGCTCCTGTAATCCCTGAGCTGTCTGTGCCCAGTGCATGGTAGGAACAGGTTTATTTTTGAGGTGAGAGGCCCTTGCCATGAGCTCCATCTGGTGTAGGGTGTGTGCACCTTTTATCTCATAACACAGACACAGCTCTGCCCTTCTGCTGGGTATAAGTCTTTGATTTTAGGCACCTGTTTGTTTGTTTGTTTGATCCAAGTGAAATATTTAATAAACTTGGGCTATCTGTATTGCCTTCACCTTCACTCTCTTCTGGCTGGCCCCTTTCTACATGGCATTATTTTGCTTGCTTGGGGAAACTTCATGATACTTCTTGCATCCTTCCCTTCTTCTTTCTCCTTCCACAATTCAGTTTAACCTTGTAATTGTTGTTTCCTGCCCACACAAAATCTCTGGATTTCATGATCTTCAGCTACTACAACACTACAACTTGAAATCTCTCATTTCAAGCACATTATTGAGTGTCTTGCATGTGAATCTTAAGGATTGTTGGCAGAACTTGCTGTGAGTGTGCTCAGAGGGGCTCCTTTGAACCTGCCCTCTGGCAACAGACAAGAGAAGGCTCCTTTTTCATGCCATGGCAATTATTGCCTTTAATGTGGTTCTTGGATTTTACAGGTAGCCTGAGCAGTTTGCCCAATGGAAAAAGACAAGGCCTTAACCCTTTCAGTGAGTATCTTGTCAAAATATTTCCTTTTTTTCTGTGATAAGCATGTATTGCAGAATTCATTCTCCCCTGCTCTCCCATGTTTATGAACAGTAATATAGAAATACCTGGAAAACAAAGTTGTTCTTAACAGGTATAAATATACCAACATGCAGCTCCACTGCATCATTTCAACATCCAGCTCTATGTCTTTAGCTAGAACAGACAGTGCATTGCTAAGGAATTACAGTAGGATACAGTAGCTATGGGATGAATACTCTCCTATCCTAATCTCCCTTCTTTTATCAAGAAATAATTTAGGTGATTAGTTGTGTTTACATTACACTACTCCATGGACAAGTTCCCATGAAGACTCTTCTCTATCATGGTGAAGGTCTGCTCTCCTCTGTATTTTGTGGCGTTGAATTGCATGGACCCTTTCATCAGGCATGAACAACATTATTTGCTTTTCTTTTAGACTTGCTGCCTCATGGTTTTGCTGGCTACTTCTCATTTTGGGTTGTAAGAAGCCGTGAGAAGTTCTCCCCTGCCTGTGTCTTCTGCCACTTGTTCTATGGCTGTCCCACATGTGTCTGGTTAGACTCCTTTTTGTGTTGAGAAGACCTAGGCTGTGTATTTATTTAATGCCAGAAGTCTTTCTATACCTCTTGCTGTCCTCCTTACCTTTCTGGGGAATGTGTCTGGTCCTGGTGAGATGGGCTGAACGGAGAACTGGAGATAAAGATCAGCTACACCTTGCACAGTGATGTAGTAATGTTTCCTGGTGTGTCCTCCGTTCTGAGTATGTACTTGATTTTTGTCTGCTGCTAAAAGCTGAGCAGAGGCATTAGAACAACTGCCTACTGTGGCTTCAGCCTCTTTCCTCGTCACTTGGAGTGCTCAGTGTAGGACAGGTCTTTCCCACTCACACACTGCACTGCACTTACAGACCTGGAAAACAATCTGTTGTTTCTATGAGCTGGTCACTGAGCACTGAGCCTTTTGCAGAGCCATGCAACTGATTGCAAATAGGACTACCTGAAATAATTTTGCATTTGTCAATATTCGCCCCCTGTGACAGGGCATCAGTGATCAGCACTGATTTCACTGAGGCCCAGTGAGGTAACGTTTCTCCTCTGTGAAAATCAAATCCCTACTTTTGCTTTCTCTTTAGCATGTTTTCACCTGTAATTAATCCACAGAGCTCTAGCTCTGATCCTGTAAGAGCTTTGATTCTTTAAGAACCTTTGATGAGGGGCTTAACAAAAGCTTTCTGAAGAAAGGCTTCCTTCAAGACCTGCTTGTCTGCTAGGGAAAGAGGCAGCTGGCTGTGGCTGAGGGGGGAGATGGTGGCAGGGCAGCCTGGCAGCAGTGGGCTCCTGCACCAGCTGTGCCAGGCAGAAGAGCACAGGAAGGGATGTTGGACCAGTTGTTTCCCTAGACTGCATGCCCACTTCCAGGGAGGGGGAGGAAAGTGGTGTTTTGTGTTTAAAAATATGTCAGTCCCTAAGGCTCCGTGTGACTCATTCAATGCTTTTTTCAGCAAGGCTGTCTCATTAGCCCCTGGTTGTTTTCAGCCTCACAGCTTACTCTGGGATCTCAGCCTTCTGGGGCCATGGCTTCAGCAGAAGCTATCCTGGATCTTTATCAGTCAGGTTTCTTTTGGTTTTAATTTGCCTTTTCCCCTCACTTCTGTTCTGTTTTCTTTTCCTCCTTGCCCACCCTACCCTTTCAGTAGGTCGCCTGGTGTAGCAGCAGAAGACAAGAAGGGAAGGCAGGAGCTGACCCAGAGGAAGGAAAGATCCAGTGACAGACGGACAGACACCTTGCTGCATGTGAGCAAGTATGCAGCATCAGCAACATCCAGCGTAGCAGAAGTGGAACCTATATCCCCAGAACATTTGCACTTTTTTATAATTGGTTTGGGTTTGTTTTTAATTGCTTTTCAATGCCATTATCTAATACTTTGGAAAGTGGAGGGAAGCAGGATCATGACTTTTTAAAATTGAAACAGCTACTGATGATGTAAAATTGAGTTCACTGGGACTCAAAGAATTTTATATACTGTATATAAATATATATGTAAATTGTACAGTTGTCTTGTACAGGGGTTGGAGTCACTATTCTGTTCCTCCCTTTGCTGTGAAGGCTGTTAGGGTTAGAGGGACACTTTGCATGTAATTCATTTCTGCCACCAAATCATCATTCAGTGGCGAACCTTGACATCCCCATGCAGAAAGGAGCCAGTGTATCAGCATGACTTGTTCTTGCAGATGTGCCCACAGTGCCCCAGATACCAAATGGTTCTTGAGAGCAGCTGAACCCCTCTTCTTACCATAAAGCCCTGTGCAACTCAGACAATTGGGATTTTGAGAGCACAGATTGCACATAAGTATTGGTGCACTGCAAAGCTGCTTAAAGTAGGGATAGAAAAGGGTTGTATTAGGGACATACAAAAGTAATTTCTGCACCTGTTGCAAGTTGGGCAGATATGAATTACAAATGCGTTGCTATTCTGGCTCAGATAACTTGCTTAGCAAAGATGTGCCATGCCTCTGGAATCTAAAGCCTGTAGGAAGGATGTGGGAGTCATAGGCCTAGTAGAGTCAGTGAAGTCTTGCATCTTCCTCTCTGACAGAGAGTTCATCTATGTGTCATACAACAATAAACATATTGAGAAGCCTGCTAAAAGCAGCATTAGCCTGCCTGTTGCTTTGCTGAAGAGCAAAGAACATCCTTGTCAGTGCAGAAAGAGGTGATCATGCTGCTGGTCCCCAAGAGTCTGCTTTACTTATGTTTAAACACTACAGCTTGGGCCATGCTCACTGGTGAGGGTCTGTCAGCAATGACTTTTCTTGTCCTTGGTGGTTGTGAATCCAAGCTCCCCTCCTGCACAGTGGTGTGCCTGCCCACTTTACCTGATTTTCTGTTACCAGTACCTCCTGTGTATTGTGACACTGGGCTGTGATTAACAGTAACAGTGAAGGCTTGGAGTGAGGAGTCTTATGTTCCTGGAGGCCACAGGGGCTGTTTCAAGCACTAGCAGTTTTACCAAACTTGTTTCTTTGGCAGGGGCACCCATACTGGCAATCCTAGGTTTGTGCAGACTGTGACAGGACATGCGGTGTTTTGCTCTGTGTGTTTCCAAACACTGGCAGCACTGGCCTGTTCTGAGCGGCTTCCCACTTCAGACCTGGTGATCCTTGCGCCACTTGTCTCTGGACCAAGAACCTGCTAGAAGAAACTGTAGTGAAGGTGATGAAATGACATGCTAATATGAGGTCACATCAAAAATAGCTTGTAACAGCACTAGGTTACTGTAGAGACTGGACTCATCCCTCGAGGCTCTGCTGCTTTGGTGAAAGATGATACAACACAGCATCTTCCCTCTGTCAAGTCATCATGACAATAGCAGCAGACAAATACATCACCAAAAAAAAAGTGTCCTGATGCAATAAGTTAGTGCTTGTTGACAAAATGGAAAGTTAAAAAAGGGAAAAACTGACAAACCCTTCTATGAATAACTGTTTAAGAGTAGTAATAACTCTTCCTCTGGGAAGTATATAGGAGCTAATTAAAACATATGGCACGGTTGAATACCCCTCTGGTAATATGAGACATACATTATATCACCATAATATAAAGAAGTCATCTCTTTAGCAAGAGCAGATCCTGCTGCTGAATCTTCATAGTTTCTCACATACAATGTATGTGCTTTTTTGGCCTGCAAGCTCCCACCTTCTTGATTGCTGCTGCTTTTTTTTTTTTAATGCCCAGGGCACATCTTTTGTGTGTTGAAATAATTTGGCTTAGTGTATAGTTAGAAATGTCCCTGTCACACTCACTAATCCTATTGTAGGGAGTAAAGAATGAAACCAACTGTATAAAAAAACCCTCTCCATTTTATTATGCTAGTTTTAGGAATTAAAAGCTCTGGCTGCTCTGTTGGTTGGTGTTTGGTGGTTTGGGTTTTGGGGGGTGGGTTATTTTTTTGTTTGGTTGGGGTATTTTTTAATGTATAGTTACATCCAGTGGGAGCAGACAATTGGATGCCTTCCAGGAATTCTGTCAGCCAGGCGCTGGTGCTGGGCAATGTCCCACAAGATTGTGGGGAGACTGCAGAGCTGCTAAAACTCACTTCATCTTCTTCTGGAAATGTAAATAAACCAGCCAGCCACCACTCCCGATTGTCACATAAATCCTTCCGCTGACCTCCTTTTTTTCATCCTTGTGTCCTTCCCCTCCAAAAGGCCTGCGTTCACATGTAGTTTGCAATTAAAATTGCGTCAGATTTTCAAGGAAGCCAAGGACGGGGTGGCTGTTGGTTAGCTTTGGTATTGGTGCTAGGCTAGAGCTGACTTTACAGATGGATTGTGGACCAAGCATTATATTGCTTTCCCCCTTCACAAGACAAGTCCAACTCCCTGCATCCTGACTTGCTGAATTTGCATGGGTCTCTGAGCAGCTTCTGGCAACACTGGTACATTGCCATGGAAGACCCAACCAGCATGATTGTGTAATGTCCAGGTCAAGTTTCTTGTTCTGGGTTTGTATTGGAGGATTGTGCAGACAGTACCGGTCCTGATGCATAGAGCCCCTGCTGTGAGCTGTCCAAGCAGCCTGTACCCATCAGAAGAGAGCAGTGCCTCAGCTGCCTACTTCCCCTCTTGGTTTTATTGCCAGGTAACTGGCCAGTGCACCTAGCTGCCAGGCCAAATTGTCCTTATCTGGTGGTGGTAAGCATTATTCTGCTCTGCCTTGCATCAGTAGCATCTTACTGAAGCTGGGACATGGGGAGCATCAGTGTTGTGTCTGGAAGCAGACCCTGGGCATGTGTATCCTCATTCTTCACATCCTCCTAGACCTTCCAGCTCTACTTTGAATGATGGCTGAAAACAGCTGGGACAGAGAAGAGAACCAGGACTCGACAGTGCAAGTCATCTGTTCTTCCTGCCAGAAGTAAAAATTCCTTCATTTCTTGTGATCCTCCAAGGGCATAGTGTGTTGTAGGAAATTGCATCACAGTGGAATTCATATATGTGAAGGCACTGCTTTCCGTGGCCTGAGTTTATATTGAACTTACCCTGCCCCAGCACATTTCTGCCTATGGTATAATTTGTTAAACTGAAAGGCATCTGTTTGGTTTTGGTTTTGTAATAAAATAGATAACTTTTGTTCTAGTGTCTTGTGGTGGTTTCTTGTTGAATCTTGATTTCCAGTTACCCCTACAGTGCTGTAGAAGAGGGAAGGGGACTTTACTCCTTGCAGAATCATGTCAGTCGATGGTTGGGTTCCAAGATCCGTGATGTTTCTTCCCGTGTGTAAGCCTCCAGGCTGAATTAAAACAAGCTCCAGAGCACATTTCTGTGGTTTGATGGCAACTGTCTGAATCTACCCTGGCTGTTTAGAAAGGTGGTGAAGTTTCAGCAGGAGTGTAGAGATGGTTGCAGAAGGTGGATCCCACAGCGAGGTGGGATCTTGTAGCACAGTCCTCCCAAACCAGGGCTAGGAGCGGGCACTGCACTTCACATGTCCTCACACCTCACTTTCACATGGGAGCCTTCATACCTGTGCAGGTCTTGCCTCACTACATGGGAAATAGTCTCTTCTAGCTGCTGTCCAAAACCTCTTAATCCTCAGATATGACAACTAACAGGTCATACTGGAATGCTGCTGCTATTGTGAAACATGGTTTTTCCTAGGCTACAAGGAAGTGGCATTCATCAGAGGCTGCAGCACCAGGTCCATGACAGAGGAAGCCACACACTGTTCCCTTCAAGTGCATTTGACCAGCTTTCTCATCACTGTTATTTCAGTTGATCACATGCAAATCTCTTGTAATGAATAAGGAGCCAACTCTGTTGCACATGGCAGGCAAGGCAGTTGCGGTCCCAGGGGAGGGTTTCTGCTTGTATGGTAGTCACAGGCTGGAGGCTGGATTGTTTGTAGATGGTCAGAGAGGGCCCTGCTAACTCTTTAGATGCAAATTCATAAAAGCAGGAAATGCAGATGTGAGTGACAGCCAATGTGTATCTGTCAAGAATAAACTGGCAAACCAAGCTCTTTCCTTGTATTACCAAGGTAACAAGTTTTTGAGCTAAGGGAAGAGCAGTGGTTGTCATTTCTGGAGTTCTGCAAGATTTAAGTAAAAATAGGAAAACAATATCGTAAAAAACAAAAGACCAATTCTTTGGCCATGCTTCCTGGTTCTGGAGTCAGCATAAGGTACCCCAAGAGGCCTTTACCCTTCCCTGGCAGTGTAGCTGTTCTGTAAGCAAGTAAAAAGAACTCCAAGGGGCTTGCTTCTGCCTCTGCTTCCAATGGTGATATAGCCAGAAGACTCTTTCTCCTCCCCCTGCCTTCTTTCCTCTTACCTGTGATATAACTACCAAAACTGACATGCAGAATGCTGACCCTCTGACTTCTTAGCAGCCAGCCCTTAAAAGCCAGTTCAGGCAAAATAACTTGGCAACTGTTTAAAAGCTGATATTAAACTGGACAGAAGGATCTGCAGAAATGATGCTCCTTAGTTTGGAAAACACCTTGAATAGAAAGTAGGTTAACAAAATTGCCATCTCAGGAAACAGATGTCAAACAGCTAGTGTTTTGTATGGAGTGTTTGCTAGAAAACCCAAGACTGGCTACTTTGGGAAGCAATTATGCTTTCTGCCATTCTATAGCTGGGGGCCTTATACCTGATTTTAATGGTTTTATTTTTTTCAAAGGGACCTTGCCTGTGCACTCCAGGAGGTGTCTAGCTTTCGTTCAGAAAACACCACCAGCTCTGTGCTGCATGTTATAGCACAAACCTATATCCCCCTCTCCTGGAAAAGTACAAATGAGCATTTATTCCACATTATGTTTTCTTTCAGCACATTGGGACTGGGCCGAGGGTCTTCAGCCGAGGCAGAGGAGCTGTGGCCCCACTGTGTGCTCAGCCAACCAGCACCCCCAGGCCAGGCAGTGGTGGTGGGTGCCTCTCTGCCCCTGCCTGAGCTAGACCTGCACTGTGCTGCAGGCAGAGGGGCACACAGTCTGTACACTGCGTGATGGTGTACACTTGCCTCCTCTATGGTGCCAGCAGGAATAGTTCAGGTCTCCCGCATACAACTCACAACTAGGTGGCACTAGTTTGGAGCTCAGAGTAGCTCCTCGGTGCAAGATCTGTGAGGCTGAAATACAGATGAATTCAGCTCACCTTATTAAAATAAAAAAAAATCAATCTCAGTACAAAACAGATCCTTAACTCATTGCTTTATGGTGTGTGAATAAAGGACTCTAGTGAAACAAGTTCTGTAGCATCTCAGTGCTGTGCTTCAAGCACTTAAAAACTGCAAAGTTTTAACGTCCCATTTCACAGCACAGCTCTGGCCTTGCATAGCACGAAGTGCCACTGCTATCTCCCTCAGTCATGATTTTGGCTGGGACCACTGAAGTGATTCCTGCTGGCTTTGCCATGTCAGAAAAGAGTTGACACAGCATTTGGCTGAAGAGAGGGAGCTATTTCTGAAGTAACTTGGATGTTCCCACTCTGAGCTGGCAGGTTATATCAGGGAAAGCTGTATGAAGGTGGCTGCGGCTGCGCTTGTTCACCTGCAGCCCAACATGAAAGCGAATTGTTGCATCTCTGGAGCTGTTACAATTGTTTCAAGTTGGAAGAGACTGAAATGGATAATGGCTTAAACACTGCTAAAATTATCAGAGGACTTTTGCCCACTGTAGCAAAGTGCAATGAAACAGTTGTCCATCTGCGACCAAGGAAGCCCACCCCTCCCCAAATACGCCTGCTAACTGGAAGTTGGACCGTGACAGCAAACTGAGATAAGATAAACGAGATACTATTGTCCAATCATGCCAGGTCTGGGGAGAAAAAGGTATTCACCAGTGATACTGCAAGAGAGACTGGGATGCTGATGGCTCAAACATTCATGGGGCAAGCTGCAGGTGAACAAGTCCAGCCTCAGCCACCTTCATACAGCTTTCTCTGAGACAACCTGCCAGCTCAGAGTGGGAACATCCAAGTTACTTCAGAAATAGCTCCCTCTCTTCAGCCAAATGCTGTGTCAACTCTTTTATGTGATAAAGACGCAAACCCTGTGAGGAGGATACTGTCTCTTTGTCCTCACTCAAGTGAACTCAGCTGTGATCACTCCCCTGCCAGGGAAGTACCGGGACATTCACCCGTAGCCTGAAGGTTTTCATCTCTGCTGATGGGGCCATAATGGACTCAACTGCTCTGATGTAATAGGCAACTGTGTCGTCTTAGAAGGTGTCAAAGACTTCCGAAGTGTCTTGTGATTCACAACATTACATTATCCAGTCCCTCCCCGCCCCAGGGGAGGTACATGGGCGTTCCTACCTGAACCTGAATGAATACAAACCCAATAGATGTTGTGTTCTTCCCACCACTCTTTCGGTACTTCCCATGCCCCCTGCTGGATCCAGCCTGCAACCATCACTTTGACCCAACAGACGCTGAAATTGCAACAACCAAGTCTCGTTGCAAGGTGAGATCTTTCTACTCGTATCCTTCCCTTCTCTTAGGCATTTTCCTAAGTGGTATTTTTATGCTTTATATTGTCATATTAACTATAGATAACAACAGCCAAAATGGCTACATACCTGTTTTCCAGTGCAACCAAATGGTTCTGCAATAAACCATACATCTGTATGTATTTACAAACACCACTCATTCACTGTCATTTCACTCTAATTCTCCTGAAGGGATCTATTAACAAGAACCTGGGCTACTCTCACCTTCTGCAGTGGGTTGTAACACAAGTGTGCTGATGTCTGCTGCAAGCTTTTTCTCCTGAAAATGCACTTGGACACAAGACCTTTGTAAAATGAGTTAATCTAAAGTACTTCAACTCCGAAAACCCCAAAATATCAAATATAAATGAATTCAGAAAACCGGTGGGCAGGATGTGTGAAGAGATGTCCTAAAGGATAAAAGACATCTGGGGACTGATAAATGGGGTCAAAGTCCAAGTAAGAAATTATCCTGCTGCAAGAGAAATGAAGGGACTGTAAGTAGAGACCAATAAAGTGGATCAAGAGCTCTTCAACAGCCTAAAGCATGAGAAGAAAGAATATGAAATATGGGATGGGTGTTGGAGCATTGCAGACTACATGTGAGCTGCCAGGGGACTTACAGAGAGCACGGCAATGTCATCTAACTGGTGATGAAGAAAAAACTAGAGAATTACAGACCTGATATCTCTGTGTGAAAACTTAAAGGAACAAGCTACCTACCAGTTATTCTTTAATTCCCTAAATAGATTTATAAGTTTGTAAATAAATGGCAGGAATGGTTTTGTTGAGGTTTCACTGAGGACAAATAGTTTCAAACTAATTTGATTCCATTCTCTGACAGGATAACTAGCCTCGTGGCTAGGGGGGAACAGCACTGGATGTGATATGTCTTGACTTTGGAGAGGCTTCTGGCACTGTCACAGAAGACATTCTCGTAAGAGAGCTGAGGAACTGCAGCCTATTTAGATTCACAATACATTGAGTTCACTGTCAAAGTCAGAGAATTTTCTGGGGAAATCTTCACAGTGATTGTCCAGAGTCCAGGCCTATTCAGTATTTTCAGCAGCAGCGTTTAGAAATTGCTTTGCTATAAGTTTTCCTGGTGATATCCAACTTAGGGTGTGGTATTGGGGGGGCCTGAGGACTCTGTCAGCAGCCCTGGAGGGCAGGACCAGAATGCTTGATAGGTTGAAGAAGCAATCCCCGTTAACAGGGTGAGTTTCAGCAGAGGCATGGGATGACCTGCCATGAGGCAGCTGTGAGAATGTGCAAACACAAAGTGAGACCCACCGGGCAGCAATGCTGTAGAAATGACTTCTCAGAGGCTGGAAAAGGAGCAAATGGAGAACCTGAAGGACTGTGCCACACACAAAATCCTCTTACCATAAGGATAGCAATGAGTTGTTTTCTATGCCTTTGTCAATAAAACAGGAAGAAGAAATAATTGCAAGGCCAACAAAAACCCCACATTTGGCAGTGCTTTTAGTTTCTGCCCAAGGTGCTCCAGAAGAAGAAGAGGCAATCAAATCTCTTTTGGTAGCTTTTTCAAGAGCTTATTGGACACCCCCTGTGTTAATTGAGACACAAAGGTGCTCTGTAAGGTATGCCTTAGTGCCAAGGATGTGCCATGGGGACTTTCCGAGAATACTTTTGAAGATTTTGTGTTGAGGTTTCATCCCCTCTACAGCTTTTCTATGCACCCAGGTTGTACACATAATTCTTACTAAATGGGACCGGTGTTTCTGTAATGCAAGCTGATTTTCTTCAGCAAGAGACACCTTCCTGGGAAGGTATTTGTAACTTCACAACTTACACCCTAAAAAAAAAAAAAAACCCTTTTTTTTTTTTTTCTTTAATTCACCTAGATTTAACACACATTTCAAAGTACTTCCTAGGCCTGTGGAGTTTTTTATTGCTTTCTTGAAACTGGGCCAATTTCTGAGTGCATGCCCAGCAATGAGCAGTAGGTGGGTCATGATTTTTCCTTTAGCCACAGCTCTCACTCAACTCGCCATGTACATGGCAATAGCAATGGTACAGCCTGGGACACGGGTGAGTGCTTACATTCAGGTGCAGTGGGAACATCTGCTGAGCCCATCCATTGCACATCATGCCTGTAGACTCCATGTCTAAGCTCAAATTATCACCTCAGGCCACATGTGAGGAAGTGCTGGGTTTCCCCGTGCAAT
Organism: Climacteris rufus; assembly: GCA_013398175.1. Lineage (NCBI taxonomy): Eukaryota > Metazoa > Chordata > Aves > Passeriformes > Climacteridae > Climacteris > Climacteris rufus. Next base: position 1,686,823 of record VZRZ01006846.1, on the reverse strand, counting down.
GTGGAAGACACCAAGGGTATCTGCTGCTGGCAGGGGGGCAAAAGTATGAGCAAACCCCCCCAGCCACTTTCAGGGATGCCCTGGGGGCCTTGGGGCTGGTCTGCCCCTGCCACCCACCTCTGGGCAAAGCACTGACCTCCTGGGAGAAGGGAAGGTGGGGGTGGGGAGGGGGTGTAAATCTACTCATGGTGTTAATTATCTATATATTTTAAATGGCTCATTTAAATGCCAGGAGGTCCTTAATCCCCTCCTGCTGCAGAGGCAGGCTGGGAGCTGTGTGCTCTGCTGGGTGCTAAGCGGCACTGGCATGCACAGCTCTGTCATTAGCAAGCTGCCTGCTGCTGGCACACGCACACGGATGACAATGTCATTAAAAACATTTTTTTCCATATAATACTCCTAAGGTTATTCTTGGTGACAAGTGCTTGCCAGCTTGTGGCCAGGGCTGAGCAACTGCTGCTCCCATTTGTGCAGGCTGGCTCCTACACGAAGGCCATGTTCAAGCATGACTAGATCTCTTGGATGCCTTCCTGTTACCATCTAGATTCATCTCCTGTTGTGCTGTCAAGAGGTGGATGAGGTGAACTGTAGGTGAACAAAGGTCTTGTTGCCTATAGTTTATCTCACCAGTGTCCAGGTACAATAGTACTGGGTGTCCTCCAAAATGTTTTCCCAAAGCAAAGGGCTATGCTGGTGGAGACATGCAGGCAGGCATCATCCCACTACCGCAGTGGGCCAGGGCAGTTGAGGCTTGAAGAGGCACATGCAGCTGATGGGGACTTCTTCTTGCATATGGTGCTGTGAGGGGACATGGTGTTGCTACTTAGGGATGGAGGGTAGTGGAGGGGTGCTCCCATGCCAGGGACAAGTGACTTACAGACCAGTCCAGCAGCTTCAGCCATGGAATCAGAGGAAATATGTATCACAGAATACTTCTGTTGTTTGTCTGAGCTTGTCCAGAAGAGCCCAGATCACACCAACAGCACAGTAATTGCCAGAAAGGTGACAAATCCCAATCCAAGTGCTGCAATTGCCTCCTTCCTAACTTAAAACCTTTGTTCAATGTCTAACAGGCACTTCCATTTCTCACTGTACTGTACCATAGCAGATTCCTGACCCCTGCACCCTCCTCTTACTCAGCCCAGCTTGCTCTGGCTTGGCCCCTTTTGGTGCTGGAGCTAAGCCTCAGAACCTGTGGGGACCAGGATACTGCTGTGCAGCAGTGGCAGCAAACCAGCCCCAAAGGGTCACAACTCCTCATGCACTCCCTTCAAGTCCCTTCACTGGAGTCAAAGGTAATGTGCCTTTCTCAGAGCCAGAGCTGGAATCTGTGTGCTTCCCCTCAGGCCAGAAATAGGTGTGCTCTCTGGGCAAGAGCCGTCCAGCAGGGCAAGAGGTGGGAAGTGACCCCACAGGCCTGTGGAAGGGGGTGGGAGCATGCAGGACACGGTGGGGTAGTGGTTTCTTTGTGGTTTTGCCAAGCTCTGACTGCCCAAAGAAGCAATGTCCAGCACAGCTTTCCCATGGCTGCTCTGCCAGGGCTGCCTTTCCTACAACACCAGTGGCCAGTTGGGAGTCCTCCTACCCCACCTGGGCATTCTGCATTGCACTGTGAGGTGCCCAAGCCCCAGTCTCCCCTGGAACCCCATAAGTGGGCCCCATGCTGTCAGGCAGAGATGGAAGACTGGGGTTAGGGCTCACACCAGCTGCCCCTTTGCTGCAGAGGGCACGTAGGAACAGTTCTAGTGCAAGGGCCACAGTAAAGGGCACTTTGAGGGTCAGGCGCCCAAATACAAGTGGAAAAAATCAGTCAGTGATGATGCTGGGTGAGGAGGCAGCACGATACTGGCCAAAACTGGGACCCCATTCCTGAAGAGCTTGAGGGGGATAGGGTAGTGACTCCTCCTTCCAAAACTCTTCTTTACCCTAAGGCTGATCTTTGACCAGCACCCCTGCAGTGCAGCATCACCTGGCTAGCAAAACCCGTGGGGTGCTGTGGGGGCCCTCTGTGGCAACAGTGACGGGAAGGCAGCCAGAGGTACCACTGGCCCCACACCATGCATGGACCTTAGACTATGTCCCCATACCATGGTAGGGCCCCAGGACAAAGCAATTCCTTTGATCACCTTGGCTCTTCCCTCCTGATGTCAGGATGTGTTATTTGCTCTCAATTACAGCAGCGATGTAGGGGAGGAGGCAGAAAGGGAAGATGTGCAGCCCAAGGCTCCAGGGCTGCTGGGAGCAGCCAGCAGCTGTTATTGCAGGCTGCCATGGGAAGTTGATGAGAGAAACAAAGGGGAAGGATCAGCAGCAACAAAAACATCCGCAAAGCCTCTTCTCTGCCAGCCAGCCAGGGGCAAGTGCTGCAGGGTCCTTCCAGCAGTACCAAACCAGAGAACTGGCATGAAGGGGGAACAAACCAGCCAGAGCCATTGCAACCAAGTCCAGGCACCTGCCCCAAGGAAAACGGAAGCAAGTAGATAGCTAGACTCGAAATGAAACCTAAAAGCTTCAGAAAAAAAAAATTCCCCAAGGCACCAAACCTGTTCTGTTTTAGCTTGCATTATTTTTTAATGAAGTAAAAAATAAAAATAAAAGAAACATGACACAGATGTCAGTCTGGTGCAGATCACCCTTGTTCATGGAGGGCACCAGGGTCCCCATGTAGTGCCCTCATGGCAGCCAGTTCTACCCCCACACCCCTTGCCTGCAGTCAGCTGGAGAAGGAAGTGGATGAAAAGCACAGAGTGGATACAGCACAAGCAACAGAAGAAGAGTACAGCAGTGCCCCAGGCCGGGCTTTAGCCAGGGATAGCTATGCTGGCACTAGTAAAATAAAAGCTCAACAGACTCTGTATGTGCCAACTAAAACCAGCAACAATAATGATCTCCCATTGAGAGCTGCACTTTAAACGCCCACAGAAAGCATTTGGGGACCTTTAAAATGTTTCTTTTACTCTCACACCTGTGAGCTCTGGGGTCCCAGCTGATGGGCAGCGTGGCAGTGGCAGCAGCTGCTCTTGGTGGCTGTTGGCACCACAGGAGCCAGAAGGACCAGAAAGCTTGGCAGGAGCCTGGCCTCAGGGTCTCTTGTCCATCTTTTTCAGGCCCTTCCCCAAAGGCATGGCAAAGGGAGGGTAAGCAGGCAGGATGTCAGATGCTTGTTACCTTCAAACCCAGTGGCTTTCACCTATGGTGGGCTTCCACAGGGAAATCTCTGGCTGCTCATCTGAGAAGGATCCCTCTGCCTCATGTATTCACATTTATATATATATGAGATAAACATTTTGTATGAAAATAAATACTTCATCTATGTGTTAAGAACCATCTCCTCCATCTAGTCACCTGCTAGATTGTTACATCTCTTTCTGTCCTTGACAATCTTGTTTCCACTGCATTTTCCCTAACCCATGGACAACTCCTCCCTGCTTCCTGGGGCAGCCAAAAGCACCACACCAGGCAGAACAGTACCTTTTGGCGGTTCCTCTCTTACTTGTTGCCTCCCAAATTCTGGCTTATCACAGGGAACTTGATGAAAATGGTTCTCTCTACAGCACCTGTTTCTTGATAGAATAAATGGCCTTCATCTCAAAAACACTTTACAAAGAGTAGGATTTTAACATTCTCTTCCAGGGCTCTCGATTAAGAAATATGTTTCTAGATAGCACTGTTTATATAGATATAGGTATAGTTTTTATTTATTTTATTACCAACCCAACATTTCAATTTGCAGCTGTTGATGTAACTCATGACATACTCTCATGGTGGTGGTATTTTTTCTTCTTTATCCTTAAAAAGAAATGCATTTCAAATTAAAACAATGGTTTTTTTTGTCTGGTGTTCCTAAAAGGTACTTGAGATGATACAGGAGTCCTGACGTGGGTGGCAGTTTTTAAGCTCATACCTGTCAATGGCCTGGAGACCACCAGCAAAGAGTGGATGTTGTGAAAACTGGGGTAGCAACTGAATGAAAGGGCAGCCACACCACAGCTCTGGGTGGGATGGTGCTGGGAACATACGGGCACGCTATCCAGGTTCTCCTGGATTCATTTCCACTTCTGAGCAGGAGGACCAAGCAGCAAACCCATGACCACCACCATCCCACGGAGCCGGTGCTGCTTTCCCTGGCCCCCTTGCTCCCCCCCAGGGCAGCTGTTTTATTTCTTTAACACTTGTAAATTAACATAATTTTCTCTCCCTGCAGTACCACAAGCTCGAAGTTAATTATACAAAGAGAAATGCCATAGTCAAAATATACATGACACGTAAATTGTACTAGAGGGTTGGGGTTTTTTTTCCTCCTTTTTTTCTTAGCCCAGGCAGGTGATTGAGATGCTACATGCTCCAGCCTTTGTCACTAAATGTGTGTGACTGTGTGTCTGTGTTTGTATTAAAAATATATCAGTCTTGTGATGTTCTTAAAAAAGAAAGAAATGGAAGGCGGCGGGGGAGGGAACGGGTAATAGTGAAAAAGTTTTTTGACTGTGTCAGTCTTTTGTGGCTTCAGAAAATACACGTTAAATTCCAGCACTGATGGCAGCTTGAAGCTTTGAGTTTAAATTTTTAACATTTTTCTAATTAAGTAGTAAAAAAAAAATAAATCAATCTGCGTGCTCCCCAGAAAGAAAAAACAACAAGCAAACAAAAATGAAAGAAAAAACCCCCACAAATTCCTGAACCAGACTTTTGCAATTCTCAACTAGTAAAAATAAGGAAACATCTCCTTACAGTGGAGGGGTGCTCGGCAGGAAACAAGACAAGCCCCTGTGGGAGAGGTGGCCTTTGGAGATGGTTGAAACTTCATAATCTCATTGAATAGGGTCAGTGCCTGGGTTTATTGTGTTTTATTTCAACACTTGCCATTGTTGCTTTCTTGTGTACCATTTTTGGATGGGTTTTGTCTCTGTTTTTTTCACTCTGTGATGGTTTTGCCCTTCTTGGCACGCAGCTGTCCAACCGTCTGGGCAGTGGCAGCCCCCGACAGACAGCAGTAGCCTCCGGTGAAACCGCGCTGCCAGGACCGGTGTGCGGTGAGGTAACGGAGGAGGGGTCCCTCCCCCGGCAGCACCGTCCCTCCACCGCCTAAAACCCCTTGATGTAGCAATAGGCCTCCAGGGTGGCGAAGAGGATGTAGAGCAGCCAGAGGCTGACGAAGAGCAATGTCGTGGCCACTTTGCACCCCCGGGGGCCACCCAGCTCTCCCCCGAGGTGGGGTCGCCGGCGGTAGAGGAGGACGCTGATGCAGATGAAGGCGAAGATGGTGAAGAGGGTGACAGAGAATGCCAGGGTGCCTGCTGACACCTGGAACTCCTGCCCCTGCGACGCCCAGTAGATTGCTGCCACTGACCACGCCAGCCCGATGCCCAGGAAGACGTTGACAGCGTTGCTGCCTGTGACGTTGGTGATGGAGGCATCAGCGTACATGTCCTGGACGGCTGCGGCTTTGCTGGCAAAGGTGTCTGGGGTTGAGGGAGGAGGGAAGGAGAAATCACTGGGGGTCCAACAGAAGAAAGAGACAACCCTTCATGGCTGGGGGACGCGGGAGGCTCAGGTGTGGCACCGACCAGGTTAGGACACAGACCTCTCCTGGTGCACAACCCCCTCCTGGGTCCAGAGACCCCATGTTGCCACTGAGCAGGATGCAGACCTTGCCAGGGGACAGGGCTTTGAGGATACCCTTCCCAGCCTGAACCCCATCCCATTACACACCTTCTCTCCCGGAATCAGGAGCATCCCCAGAGGACTTTCCTCCCACCCCATCCCCTCCCCACGGCCACCCCACCTGGTACAGAAGTGCCGAAGGCAACAAAGACGACGGCGGTCACCGAGTCCTTGAGGCCAATGGTGCAGCCGAAGTGGGAGGCGAGGTCGCCAATGACGGCCGTGAGCATGCCAATGATGAGGATGGAGACGACGAAGCAGGCCCAGCCGTTGCAGTACTCGGTGGGGGGCACGCAGGCAAACAGCACCTTCCAGAAGACAGTCAGGAAGTGCATCACATAGTCAAAGCAGGACGGCAGGCGCTCCTCGCCAGACTCATCCTCATCCTCATCACCCGCTGCAATAGAAGCGGGTATGAATAGAATAACATAGAAGGAGAATAGAACAACATAGAAGGAGAGATCCAGCATTCATTCCACTGGGGCAGCCCGTGCTTGTCTCCTCCACCCCAGGGCTTCAGGGATTCTGCTCTCCTGGGACAAGGTGGTATGGTGCCAGTCATGACAGTGGGTTCAAGGCACACCAGATCCCTCAGTGATGGGTGAGCCTTGGCAAGAGTAATGCCTCCCAGCCAGCCCAGAGCCCACAGTGATGGGGAGTGACAGAGTGAGCTGTTGTTCCCAAGAGGGGCAGCCCTGTCCTCATACACAGGCAGTTACATAGGATGGAGTCAACCTGTGGAGATCTCTGTTGAGAGGCACAATGAAGTTACACAGACATGTGATGTTGTGAGCTAAAAACTTGCAGAAAGTAATAGAACTGGGAAACTGGAGACATTTCTCGATCATCTTGCTCCAGATCATGGGCTGGACTATCCAATCCCTGCTCTACAGCTGCATGGACAACATCCCTTTGGGGGAAGATGCCAAACCATTGAGGAAAGGCTCAGAAAGATGTCCAAGTGCCATTAATGGCACAGACATGCTTAAAGTACCTGCTCCAAGCTGCCTGGCTCTGAAAGCAGTGAGCTCTCTCCTCAGGCAACAACTGGCAGGTCTCTGGACCTTTCCCTTCAGCAGCTGCTGCCTCATGGGACAACATTTGTCTGCATGTGGTAACCCTCCCTGTTCTCAGGAACTCTGCTGGCCATGGCAGACAGGACATTTTCCAGCAGTAGGAGCCACCTGCACTGGCCAGAATCTCAGCCATGATGGGATTTTGCTGCCTGTACACTACTCATCAGATCACAGAAGCAGCAGGAGCCCTGCCAGCTGATGCAAAGTCTTTGAAAACTGGCCTTCTGGATGGCTCTGCACAAAAAGACGGATCTCCTGGGCTCCTCACTAATGTACCTGCAAAAGCCCACTCTATTTGGAGCAGAGGAGCTCTTTGGACTGGCTTTGCGGATGGCTACCACAGCTGAGCATCACTGACTAGGGAGATGCTGTCATTCCAGGCTGCATGAACACTGTGGATGCTAACATGGATTTGTTGATATCCCTCTCACCTGCGCTCACAGTAATGGCCTCCATGAACTGGTCCCTCCAGGAATGTGTCCCTACAACCAAAGCCAGGTTTGTCTTCTTGATCAACTTGTCCACAGTGCTCTGTTGTGGGAATAAAGATACACAGCAATTAAACTAGCTGCTCATGGGTAAGAATGATCTTGCAGTGTACTGTGGTCTCCCAGACCCTTTCCAAATTGTGTGTCACAAGCACTGTCCTACCAGCTAGATGAGGCCATGACAGGAGTTGAGCCCACCTTCTCCCTGGACTGGCTGACCCAAACCTCAGCAGAACCAGCTTGTTTGCCACATCTTAATCCTGATGAGGTTCCTTCTTCCCTCACCCCTGCCTCACCAGAGACAGCTTTGCTGCTGGTGCCCACCAGCTTCTTCTACTTCCAGTAGGGCCCCCTTACTTTTCTCCCTCCACTCCTACCTACTAGCAGCCGCTACTTTTGACATTTCTTGTAGACTTCCCTCACCCTTTACTGCATTACATACTTCTCCTCTTTCAATAGTCCTTTCCCTGAACATGCTCCTCCCTCAGTCCTGCTCTCCAAGGCTGCTCAACAGTGCCACATGGCATTCCCCTCCTGGAGGACCCCTAGGACACCTACTGACCTTGAACTCATAGGACTCCTCAATGATTACTTCCAGTTTGGGATGTTCGCCGAGTATTGGTTTGCCCATCTCTGCAATTCTCTTGGCTTCCTCCTCTTCAGCTGTCATCTTCCTCTCGGCCACCTCTGTGAAAGCAAGACCAACACCAAGCTGTGGGCAGCAGCCCTGGAGCTTCAGGGCACCATGGGGGCAGGTTCTGTCTGCAGGGCCAGAGCATGGTCTTCTACAGCCCCCTCACAGTTTGCAAAGCTCACGCAGCACTTTGGGGGGCAGTGGTGTGGTGCTGGACCACAGAAACAAAGGACCAAGATTTCTAAATATCAGTCACCAAGAACATATGCAACATGCTTTTAACTTATTAAAAAAACCTCTTCAATGTTTCTTCAGTGTGCATTGGTGCTCTTGGTTGACACACACCCTCCCATCACACCTTTGGGGAGACCGAGGAACTGACTTGCTCTGCCATTTGGCTCAAGTGACCCTTAAGCCACCCTTACCACCCTGACATGTTCCCAGATTTTAATGAACAAGAGACTGAACCTTTTTTAACCCTTTCAATAGAAAATCATGGTTGGCCCTCTGTGTCACTCAGTACTTGATCTAACACTCACACAGACACAACCACATGTGAACCACACTTGAACTGGGAAAATGAACAAGAAGAAGTAAATAATGAAACAAGAAGACTTTTTCTTTCATACTACTGTGAAGGTGGTGAGGCACTAGACCAGGTTGTCCAGAGAAGCTGTGGATGCCCCATGCCTGGAAGTGTTCAAGGCCAGGCTGGATGTGGCTTTGAGCAACCTGGTCTAAGGAAAGGTGTCCCATCACAGGGGATTGGAATGAGATGATCTTTAAGGTTCCCTCCAACAAATTCCATTTTGTGATTTTATGTTTATTTTCTGCTGAAGGAAACTAAACCAGGACCCCAGGTCAGCAACATGCTGAGATGACCCTGTTTCAGTCTCACCTCACTGATGACCCAGCTAACCCAGCGAGGTGCCTGGAGAGGGTTCTGGTTGCCCAGATGGGAAGGAGCATCCCAACCAGCTGGCAGTGTCCCTAGGACTGACCCAGGTCTCCTCTTCCACCCACATGCCCAAGTGCAGGCACATGCTGATGGGCTCTGTAAAATTTTGACATCTCAAGAAAGAGGCTGGGTTTCCCCTGGCTTTCCTGTGCCTGACCTGTCAGGGTGCATGAGCTGCAATATAGGGCCCAGCTGAGCCTGGGAAAGGGAACTGGAGCTCTTAAAAACCTGGGAAGGCATATCACAAAGGCAGAGCATCTTGTTCTGGCTAAGCAGTAGGTCAGATATTATTTGAAGTTTCCTGCAGAGGTTACAAATACCCAGGTAATGCCTCAGATATGATTAATCCCATGTGGACTCCAGCAGATCTCATACTTCACACCAAAATTCACACAGAAATTATGAAGTCTCAGTGAAATCTATTTATAAACTCTGACTTCTCCCTTCATCTGCCTGGCTAGATTGACTGCAAAGACTGTAAGCCTTGCAAGACCTGCAAAACATATAATAACTCCTGTGGCAGGTGACATTATTATAACCCATCACAGAAACAGAAAAGTTGCATCCATCATTTGAAATCAATGACGTACATCAAAACCATCACTGCCTAGCTCCAAGACAGCGTAGCCTGGATTTAGGTATCCCTGTAAGTTTATAAAAAATTATAGACACAGAGGAACACAGTACCTGCAGAAGAAGATGGGCAATGCAGGATCCTGGGGGGTGCAGGGGGCACATTTGCAGGCAAAGACCAAGCGAGTACAGAGGGGAGAAGGCAACTGATCTGGAGATCTGCAGCAAAATTTTTTCACTGAAAGGGTGGTTAAGCATTGGAATGCACTGGCTAGGAAGGTGGTGGAGTCCCCATACCACAAAGACATCAAGAAACAACTGGACTTGGCACTTAGTGCTATGGTTTAGTTGGCATGGCGGTGTTTGGTCAAAGGTTGGACTCAATGATCTTGGAGGTCTTTTCCAATTCTATGATTCCACAATTCTACGAAAACGTTCTGCTTTACACTACACTTGGAGGCATGAACTGATGATTATCAAGAACAAGATTCAAGATACTTATATTCACTGGAACAAGGAGTCAGATACAATATACATCTCTTTTTCTAAGACGCAGAACGAGAAAGTCCACACTCTACCTCAGGAGTGTGTGAGGATGACAAGCTGTATCCATTGATGAAAATGCAGATGCTCACACATCAGCTGCCATAGCATATATGTGACTTTACTGCTGTCTGAGCTCCCCATAACCTGAAGCTCAGGGGCAAAGGCACCCTCAGCTCTGCAAAGCCCAGCTTGGCAGATGAGCTCATGTTGATGTGTGTGGACAACACAGAGCTAAGCAAAAGCACTATGGCCATCCCAGCAGGGTTGCAAAGCCCGGACCTGGGTGACAGTCTGACTCGCTATAACCTTCCCTGAGAAGTAACTACATCTGAAAAGCCGTGGTCACAGTTGGCGGCACAGTCCCTTAGGCTCCCACCCACTGGATGCAGTTGCAGAGTGCAAAAAGCAAATGTCTGCAATCTGAGGAGATGCTCTGAAAATAGGGACAATCAGGCAGAATCTCCTGGGCTTAACAACTCCAGGAGGAATGATGCAATGAAACCTCAGTCCTCAATTTAACTGATCTGACAAAAGCCTTCGGCATGGTAAGAGAACACAGAGCCTCATGCAAATGTTATGGCTCGAGGTGAGGCTGAGCTGCAGGCAGGTCTGCAAGCACATGAAGTGCAGACAGCTTTCCCATCTCCATAGGAAGTTGTATCCAAAACAGAACCTGGCATCTTGCTCATGCTAGTTTATGTACTTGCCCCAGACAGGGCAGAGCAAGATCTGAAGCCCTCCCTGAGAAGGAAGATCTCCTGTGTCTCTTCTCAGTGTGTGCCAGGCCCAGGGCTGTTGGGCAGGCTGCATGGGAATGCCTGTGTCCACAGGAACTCACAGCTTCTAGCAGGTGGCTTTTTTGTCTCTGTAAGCCACCTGTGGATCACCTACTGATTCAATGAGCATGGCAGTCACTTGCCAGGCAGCTCTTAGAGTAAATCAAGCAACACAACCATGTCCAAGAGTGATGTGTCAGCCGGATGCTAGCACAAGCATGGGACTGGGCATGCCACAAAGTGAAGTTGGTGGGAGTCCTGCTATTGCAGAAAGCAACTTGCCAGCAGACTAAATGCCACTAGAGGCACCTTCAAGCCCTAGGTAGGCTACCTGGAGCAAAATGACAAGCTGACCAGCAATGGAGACCTTCAGCCTACTGACAGCACATCCACGGAAACATGAATAATGGAGGCCCTGCTGTCACCACGCAGCTCCTCTGCCGTGTGTACGGTGAACTGGAGCGCAGAGAGAAGAAACACAGGCACCCAAGAAGGCACATCAAAGGCACCTGTGGGGACAGCTGACTGAATATGACTGCCAAGCTAAGTCTTTCAATGTCAGCTGCAAGCAAACCACAGGAGAACAGGCATAGGCACCTCATCCAAATGGGTACCTCACAGAAATGTTAACACAGGAAGCTTTCGGATAGGGAAGAAAGGAGGTCATTCCTTCATTGTCTCATTAAAATGCAGTCACATTTGTGAATGTGCAATAGAAGAACAAAGCACAGAAACTTAACAAATTTAAAAGGTACATCTGAAAACATTTAAGCTGCCATTGTATTTTCACTGAGCCACCATCCCAATGTAGGAGATAAACACAGATAAACGCTCACATATCAGTACTGGATGTACACATGTGCTGGATCTCACTCAATGCACTCATGCAAGTGACCCATAGGTGCCAAATACCAGGCTGATGACTGTCCTTTGAAGTTAAGGCAGTAGCAGGAAGGACAGATTTTTTTGCCCCAACCTATACTTGTCATACAGTTAAGGGGGAGAGCTAAGCACCTCCAAAGAACAATACAAAGCACCTACATGATTCCACCACTTCTGCCCAACTACCATTTAGGACATACAAGCATCTTGTGGCAGGAATTGGTGCCAACCTCTGCAAAACACCAGATCTTGTCCTAATCCTGCTCCAGGCCTGTTGGGTCTGCCTGTTCCAATGGGATGCTGAGGGCTGAGCTGAGCCTCTCTGTACTGACCCTAGAGATGAGAAGGAATAAACTCTTGCAAAAACCCAGTGGCACAGCACAATCCCAATGCTCCTGCCTTTCAGGGAAACACTTCAGCCAGCACAGGGTGCACCAGCCTGCCTGTGGAGCCACAGAAGGTGGCTATCCCTGCAGCAAGCATGGAACATGCTCCCACGCAGTCTGTGGTAGTCTGGTGTAGGGCTGGGGTCTTGGAGAGCTCCTCCAGGAAGCAGAGACAGGACATCCGTGAGGTGTGGCACACATCAGTGGTAGCCTGCAAAGAAGACTACCATGGCCTGTGATAAATAAAACACAAAGTAAGGGGGAGAGAGGAGGGGGATGTGTGTGTTGGGAGACACGTTTTTAATCTGGAAGGTCAAGTCTGTCAAGGTGAATGCTGCCAAGCTGCAGCTTAATTATTAACAAGCCTGATTTCTGTTTGTATCTGCATCAGTACCTACTTTTCAATGCGGATTACACCCTGGACTCCCTGCTGTCAAGTCCAATTAAGCCTGATAAGGTCTGGCTGTGCCTAGTGAGAACAGAGCTTGCCAAGACCTCCTGAGCTGCCTCCACCTCCTCCCTGGGATGGGGAAGGTGGGCAGAGAGGGGTGCCCTAGACCCTGCCTGCTCTGGCACATAGGTGTGTGCTACCACTGAGTGTCAGGAACCTCTCTGGGCTGCAGGAGCACACACAGGCTGCTGAGGCTAGGCAAGCTGGGGTTGCTGTGCCAGCTCCTGCACCATGGTACTCTGCTCCTGGTGCCAGGGAGGCCATGGGATAGAGAGAAGATGCTACAAGCAGGTTGAGACAACAGGTCTGGTAAGATCAAAGGCTGGGTGGGAGGAATGAGGATGAAGTTCGCTTTTGCTCAGGCTGTAGCAGTGGCCAGAGCTGATACCCACTAGGTGCTGGACCCTGCAGGAAGGAAGGACAGGCTTTTGGTTAAACCACTCCATGCTCTCACTTATTCTGCCTTGTTCAGACCCTTAAAGCTAGGGGACTCAGCAGCTCCTGGTTGTGGTCCTGCCACTGCTGTGCTCTGCAGCCCTGGGCATGTCCCTGCCGCGCTCACTGCTCAGCTCTCACCCCACGTCTGTCTCAGTCTGTCTCTCTCAACTTACGCCTGCAGGGCCATACCGGGACTTGAGCTGCAGTGATCTGCAAAGCGCTTTCAGACCTGCACATGACAGGCCATTTCTTGGGCTCCAAATACTGTAAGCATATCCCCCCCCGCCCAGTACTTCTTCCAGGGAAAGGGCAGCACTGAACAGTGTTCCCACATCATGTATTTGCCCACTCAATCTCCTTCAAACTAGGGGCGACCAAACAGGAACTGGACACTGCCTGTGGCCTCCTGGACACATCATAAATCAAAGCTAGATAAAGCCCATTTCCATGGTGTAATCTGGCCACTGCATCTTTTGAGCTGAAACAGGCAATGGGAAGGCTCTGTAACACCATCAGAGAGGTAGATACTCATCACCTAGACAATGCTGCAAGACTACCAAACAACCAGGGACCAGTCTGTATTCCCTAACACTTGCTGAATAAATTGGATTAAAACCAGCAATGTATTCATGAAAGATTGCTATGAAGGCCATTTCACACTCCTCGAGCTATCTTGTCTCCATCCATTTCTGCAGTGGTCATGTATCTGCATGAAGGTCACCCCTTCTGGGGACTGTGCTGCTAGGAAGAAATTAAAACAATTAGAATGGGATTTTTTTTTGTTGTGGCTTAATAAAATATGATCCTGGCTAAACAAAGTAAATAGTGAGCATAAATGAGTTCCTCTCTCTAGAGCACTGTAAAGCTGTCAGTCACAAGTGGGAAAGACTTCTGGCTAAAGACACTCTGGCTTTGGAGATTAGCATATGGATATGCCCTTTACTGAAGCACATGCACACATACAAGCACTGGCAGCCTGGGCTGCTTTCTAAAATGTAAGGAATCTGCTTACTTAGCCCTGAAAGCTGTTTTTGAGACAGGATACATCCCATATACATGCCCCAGCATTCCTTAATGCTAACTGGGAAATGCTGCACATTCATGAGAGGGAGGCTAAGGCCCAAGGCTGGGAACTGAGCATTATTCCACTCCTGGCTCTGCCTTAAGATTACTGCTGACATGACCATCCCTGACTGGCCAGATAAATGGCTGTTCCCCATTCCTTCCCACTGCAAAGTGGACCTGGGAGTATTAATGCACAAATAAACATATTTAGAAATATTTTCTTTGAACTGGGTGAATATATAGTAATTACGATATAGAAGTATATATCCTTTAGATAATTCCACATCCCTTTAAAGATCTGGATCACCTGAATCCAAGAACTTTCAAGCAAAGGCTGTGCTCAGGCTTTTGGTGACTTTTGCAAAGGCTGGAAAGACCTTCAGAGCAGCTCTATTGCTGGCAAACGCAGGGACAACTGGATTACCTATACACTGTAGTATCCAATATTTCCCTGCATAAAGTGTATACTGAAAGATCACTGCCAGTGTCAGTGTCAAAACAGAAGGTTAAAAAAAACCTCCAGACCCCCAAGTCTCTCCACAGCTACCCCATATTACTCTGAAGCTGGACATATGGCCAAGCTTTGCACGGCCTTGCAAGTCTGGTTCAGAGATCCCACTTGGAAGACACAAATGCCGAGTGGAACCTGTGCCCTGCTCAGTTACTTTGCATTGTGTAAAATTCACAGCCCTGTCTTCCTTGGGAGGGCTCTGCAAGGCCAGGGGGGCCAAAGTCAGGATCCCTCATTTCTCCCCAGGTAAGGGCTCCTGGGACAAGAGAGCCTTTGTCACTTGGGCTCATCCATCGGCGCACCCATGGCTTCTCTGAAGAGATGGGGTCACTCATGTAAGCAGGGGCTGTGCTGCTGCTGGCCCTGCAGGGGCTGCCAAAGCAGTGCCACCAGAGGGGGAATGCCCCAAGGCTGCAGAGGAGAGCCAGGGCCCCCAGCAGTCCCAGGGACACATTCCCAGGAATGGGGTGCTGCCCGGGAAGAGCTGTGCAAGCTGCTCTGAGAGGGAAGGGATGAGGCACGGGACCGACGGATTCCACTGAAACGTTCAATAATGCAGTTTTTAAACAAAGATTCCTGCGTGCCTGCGTAACCTAAATCTAACATGACATGGACTAAACGAGGACGTCACTTCTTTCCCCCCTGATTAGCTGTGATTACTGCTGAGTGACACTCCAGCATGTGCCTTCTTGCCGGCCGGCTGCTGGATGGAAGCACGTGTGGGGGCCAAGCAGTGAGCCCTGACCACAGCCAAACACACGTCACACATACAGAGACAGCTCGGAAAGGGGGGCACCCCAGGGACCTCCCCACCAGACACAGAGGAGGCTTTCCCTTATGAACTGAAAAGTAACTTTCCATAGCTGGTGAGCAAGTTCTCCAATAACAGCTGCCAAAAGCAATCAGGCTGGATCACAACAGAGGGAGGAAAGTTATGTTATTGTAATAGAAATTATTTGGTTCCCGGGGTTCTGATCAAATTAGGCAGCTACTGAATTAAAGCAATGAAATTACTGGGAAGGAGGCTGTGCTCAACTTGTTTCCAGTCCTCCTGGATCTGAAGAGGTAACAAAGGAAACTGTCCAAGCTGTTCTGAGGAGTTTTCATAAACATCCTAAGCTGATATTTGGGGAACTGGGGATTTCTGGCTGCCACTAGCAATTTTCTAATTAGTCCAATAGCCAATGGGGTCAGGACATCCCCTGCGCAGCAGATTTGGCATCCTCCAAAAAGGGGCAGAGCCTGAAGCCTATGTGGCAGATGCTGCTCCTTTGATTTGCAGCACAGCTCAGGCATCGTGAATGCTTTGGTTTTCAGTTCTGCTTGCAAACTCATGGGATTCGAGCTCCTCTCTGCACCCTGCACACCTCTTTCACCACACATCTTTCAACAAATGTTCCTTTGGTGCAAATTCAACAGTAATTGTATCTGGAATTGAAGGAATAATAAAAATACAGGAGGTGTGCACTGCACCAGAGTGGGATAAAGACAGATCAGTGTAATGGGTATTTCAGGCAAGGAAGAGGGGCTCAGTATTAACACACATAAAATCCTGACTCAAGGAGAGGAGAGGAAGAGTGGAGAGCCAGAGCTGAGGGTGAGGAGGGAAACGGTGCTCATGCTGATCATGTTCTGGTTGCGCTGCTCTAGCACTGGACGCACCCCGGGAACCCCCGAGGATGGGAGGTGGAGAGTACACGGGTGCAGGCACTGAGGAGTGATGTGTGACCCTCCATGGGAAGGGGACACTTGCACAACCTTGCACCCTTGCCCACCCCAGGCAACATTGTCCCGCACCGCAGGAATGCCACTTCCCTGCAGAAAAGATCCCCAGTGCACCAGCACAACCCAAGCACCAGAGTTGCCCAAAAAGAGGGTTAAGTCACAGCTTCAGACCAGCCAGAGCTGCTTGTGTTGCTTTGCAGCTGTGGCTGGGTCATTTCCCCCAAACTGCAAGGAACAATCTGGAATATAGGAAATGCTCTTAGATGTCAATCAACCACTGTTATTTTCTTAATTGTATTGCTCTTAACTAGTTCCTGCTAGACACAAACACCATAAGCTGGGGTTGTCCACAACACAGAAAACACAAATTTGGGGGATCTGACCAAAGGGGACAAAAAGAGAGCCAAAGAAGCCAGAGGAGAGGAGAAAAAGCACTTACCTTGTGTGAGCAGTAGGGCTGTGGGGAGAGAACAAGAGAAAGACAGGGAGAGAGAAGAAAAAGAGGGAAAAAGTTAATATCCAAGGGAAAAAGCTGTTTTGCAGATGAATGCTGTCAGTGAGCAATGGATATGGTGCAAGGCAGCGTGCGAGCTCACCAGGGCTGCATGTTGGGCACAGGCTGGGGATCAGACACCGCAGCAGCAAGATGGAGAGCAGGCTGGGGTGCTCCAGTGAGCACCAGGGCACTGGCTCCCCAAAGTCACCCCCTCCCCCCAAGCAAAGGCAGAGGAATGGGATGCAGCTGGAGAGTGGCAAGGAGGGAAAGGGAAGGGGGGAAGGAGGGCAGTTACACTTGCCACTGGGGCCTGACACAATGAAATTGACCCAAAGGCACGGGAGGTGCTCCTGCTCCAGCCAGCTATGTGTGATTGTAGCGGGGCTTGGCACAACTGAGGAGCCCCGATAAACTTGTAGGTGTTGAGAAGAGAAGCATCAGAGGGAGGCATTGACAAAACGTGTGCCCTCCAGTGTCAAAAGGGGCAAGCAGTAACAGGGTCATGCCTCATTCCTCAGGATGATGCCATGGCTCACCTACACCTATCCCATGCCTCACAGGTAGCACTCCCAGAAGGTCAGAGTGCCTAGAGGAGCACAGGCACATGTAAAGCATCACTGTTTGAGTCCTCCTGGCTCTCTTTACTCCAAATTGCTGGTCTGCCTGACAGTGCTGCATGGACACAGGCCATGTCATCATAGTGGGATCCAACTTCCTTTCAGGAAACATCACTGCGTGGTCCTGTGAGATTTGAGGTGGAAGGAAAGGAGGAGAAAAGGGCGAAGGTCCTTTCAAGGGATGACCTTACCCTGACTTTCCATACAGACACAGCCCAGCCCCCTTGGTGCCTTGGGCAATGACCCCTGACCCTCCCCTTTCCTGGTTTCCTCACTCCCCAGAGCTGTCACAAAGAAACATCTGGCTGCATCCCTCTTAAGTGTTACCCACAGATAGCCACAGCTTACATCAAAGTGTCAAACTGGCTACAGCAGAGTCCATACAGCAAAATGCTCTTTGAGAGGGACCAAGCACCAACTCTGTACCTTAGCTTTAACACCTATGTGTCTTTCAAACAGCAAACCAGTCCCTGAAGACTTGGTTGCATGCAATGACAGTATTGTAATTACTAACACTTATTATCATGCACTTGTAGTCTCAGAAGCTTAAAACTCTGTACAAAGACTGAGTCAGTATTAGCAGCCCTATTTGACAGATGGTGAAGCAAGCAAAAAGGAGCTAAAGGGAACATTTTGCAAACTCAGAAGTGGGCTGGAGTCCAAAAGTGCTAATTTTCCCAGACTTGACGGTTCAGGCCTCTGAAAAGCAGGCACTTTTATATAGATGCACCTAATTGTATCTGTGCCATTTGAAAGTGATTTCCTAAGCAATTTATCAAAGGTTGCACAGCGCATCCATGGCAGAGACAGAAACTAAACCTGAGTCCTGACACCCAGTCCTTCCTTGCTCTGTTGAGCAGCATCCATAGGCACAGCTTTCCCAAAAGTCTGCAGAGAGACACTGACCCAGTCAAGATCTTCATCCACTGATCCATCTCCCCAGCTGGAAGTACTGTGGGCACTCCAAAAGATCTCCCTTGTCCATGGGGGCAGGCGGAGGCACAGTGAAAGGGGAAGGGGCAGTAAAGAGGCTCCTTGCTGAGCATCCCTCATGTTTCAGGGTCAATTCCTTCTCAGAGTCAAAAATCCTCGGGAAAACCATTTGTGAGTATGTTCTGCAGCACATACTATGCCACAGTACCCTAAGATGCAATGGGATGTTTGCTCTTCTTGCATCACCTCCTGTCCTCCACACACCTCTCCTGGAAGTCTCCAACAGGCTCGTCACTGCTCCTTGTAGCTCTGTCCTGCTGCAGTTCATGCTGCCATGTGGCCACCTTACTATTCAATGGTCTCCTGGTTCTCCAGACAATGTGCAGAAATTTAATTTAACTTTTGCAATTACAAGCATTAGTACCATGGGTCAATATGGTGTTCAAACGTAATATAATGAAATATTACTGGGACCCTAAGCTACTGTGGTTATTAAAAAAAATCAGTGGTTCCTCATATTTTTCAAAACTGTTATTATACTACTCTGGGATTTGAGTTTATTTTTTTCCCCATTTGCTTGTGAGCCTGCAAAAGAACAATTTTTCTCCCTTTCACTTATGATATGATACATGAATATTTGAAGAAGCCTATAAAGCTATGAATGAAACATCAAGAATACAGCATGCAGAAAGCCGAGGGATTATTTTATCTTTATATTTCTGAGTGAATGCTGTGCATGCAAGCAAGAAAATGATTTCATGGACTAAAGCTTCCTTCCTGCACACACATCTGCTAATGTGCCCTTAGCCCTGACCTGTAATGTTTCCTGACAGCCCATCTGGGGATGCTGTACCTGTACCAGCTTCACTGACAGCCTCTGTACTGTTCCCATCCCACAAGCCTCCCTCCACTCCCTCCAGCCTGGGCTTCATCCCTCCAGTCCTCCCCAGGGCACCTCTCCCTCTCTTGCACCTCTGCTCTGCACATCATGCTCCTTATGGGGCCAAGCCAGGCCACCTCACTGCTCCTGGCATCTTAGGTAGTCTCAGAGGCTTGACACGCGTACTCTTACCGGGAACTGCTAAAATTAGCTCTGCAACCAAATCCAAAATAGCAGTCCCAAGTATCCCTTACCTAACTCTTGCATGGTGTGACTGTGGACAAACACGTGTGCCCGCAGACAAGGGGGCTGTGATGCTGACTCATCCAGGAAGACCCAAGAGCTTTCAGCTCTGGAACCCAGTTCCTCCTTCAGTGGGTTTTCTCTGCCCTAAAGGCCTGGTTTTGACTAGGTGAAGTCAAAATTACATGCATGAACTCTGCTTTCCCTGCCACCCTTGAAAGTGAACAATTTAGACCTGAATTCAAAAAAGCTGCTAAAAAACCTGTTAACTAATAAGCCCTTTCAGCTGCATGTTTTTGGTGTACTTTGGGATCAAATCCTGCTGTGACATGCACATTAGTGTGGGTTACACACCAGGAATTTAATTCCCTCCTGCTTTAACTCTACTGAAGCCAAAGAGCTTAAACAAAGAGGAATCAGGCTTGGGACTGAAGCAGACCAGCAATCTGGCAATCCTGTAGTTTAGAGCAACCTGATGCGCTGATTATGTGTCCCAGCCTTTTTCTAAACAGTGAAATACTTTTCTCTGCTGTTTACCTCACTGACTGATTTGACTGTGCTTCATGCTTTATTCTGGACTCATTCTTCATTAGCATAAATCTTTTCTAATCACTATCCCTAAAGACTCTGAGAAGCCACTGTGTAGATAAGAAGATCCTTGTTAAAGGCCTGGGATTTAGAGAGTGAGCTGAAATGAGGGAGGGGGGGATGAATTTTGAGAAGACTCTAAGTCACACTGCAGGTCAGTCACAGGAAGCAAAAGGCAAGAAGAACACACTGCCTCCACCCTCTGTACACTCAAAGGTGACTGTGAAGTGACCATACAAACCATGGGCTCAGTTCCCCAAAGAGATAAGGACCCTCCATCTTCCAGATGTAACTGTCCACATGCTTTGCCTCCACATTTGCTCACCGAGGTGAGCAAACGGTTTCCCTAATGGATTGTGAAGAGCTGTAAACATAGGGCTTTTTATAGGCTAAACAAGGCAGAGATTTTGCAGCATTAACTTGAATGCTGTTATTATTGAAGTCAATAGCAAAGCTCCTGCAGACTCCAAGAGACTGGTCTCCATCAGGAGAATCAGCAGCTTTCAGCTTAATCACAGAGCTGTGAGCAAATTATTAAACCTTCAGGGAATGAGGTAATAGTAATCTAACATTTTTTTGCTATTCTCATCAGCAGCTGATGGAGTTGATGTAGAAGGAATTTCTTATCATCTGCCCACAATTCAGAAAACTGCAACACGTGTTTGTGTATCAATGCAGCTTATCTTAAACAGACATGGATCTTTGTACCAAGGCAAATAATTTCATCAGTATTTTGATACAGATAACTTGTTGGACCAATCCAAGCTGGGAATTCTTCCTTCTTTGCAGTTTAATTCTTCCTCTGTGACTCCCAGCCACATCCTCCCTCTGGGCACAAGCTTTCCCATCAAAAGTGCTGACACTCGATTAGGAGGAGATGTACTATGAGATTTGTCCGCACCAGTTGACTGTGCTGGGAGGCCTGAGAAGACTTCAGACAAAATCTTCCCAAGCCAGGTCCTGCCAACAAGCTGTTAGTAGTGTTTGCCAGCCATCTGTACTCCCATTTCCAGCAAAGTTGTATCTTGTGGGAGACATGCTTTCTGAAGCAAAACGTTGCATGAAGTTGTCAGGCCCTTTTACAAAACATAACCCTCAAGACTCAGCCTTCAAGAATCAGCCCTGAGGTTGAATCTTCCACCACTGTGCCATGAGCTGAATTCTCACAAGCTGATTTACAGTTATTCTCATGTAACATATCTTTCCAAATGTTATTTTCACCATTATCTGCAATCAAGTGAAATCTTCCAAAGCACCCTCAGTTGTCATTCAGGCTCCATCAACGCTAAGTAAGGTTAACCACAATTTAAGCAGGAGAGCAACTTTATCCAGGGAAAGCAAAACAAGTTCTTCTCCAGGTCTATGGAAAAAGTGTGAATAAAGTATTACTCCAAAATCCTGCTGGGAGAGCAGCAAAATCCCCATTCTGAGTTGTGAGCTGACATGATAGCAGAGTTACCATGAGAGCAAGAATCAAACCAACAGACAGCATCTTGTCATAAAGGAAGAGACTCATTTCACTGCAGGAACCCTTTAAAAAGGTGCTGAAAAAAGCATGCCCAGAAATGTGGTTCAGGGTGCTGGGAGGTTTCAAAGCCCTGTTGCACTCAGTAAACAGGGAGTCAGCTTACATTACTGTGCATATAAAGGAAAGGTGAGACAAGAAGGGTTTGGAGATTAATTTCTTAGAAACTGAGAGGACAAAAAAGGTCAGGGAACCTGGGAAATGGCCAGGAGGATAGAGAAAAGCAACATTTACCATCTTTGCCAAGCAAAGGATGTGAATCTCTCTTTGATTTCTTTTTATTCATACATTTCAATATAACAAGCTTGCGGCAGGCACCATCTTTGCCGGTGCTCTGTGCATCTGATATGTCACTATTGAGACGGTACTGGTCTCCAGCACAGGCCAGGCTGGCAAGATACCAATCTCAGATCTGTTCTCATCTCTTTGAATTATTGGAACACATCAGCAAAAGAGCTGCTATAGTAAAACTACTCAATGTGATTTGTTTGGATGATCAGAAAGGCTTTGAAAAACTCCAGCTGCAGAACGTGATTGGTGAAAAAGAACAGATGACCTGCAAGACAAAGTTTTGTACTGCAGATGTAGCATTTCTATAACAGGAGTAAGTGGTCAGCTCTCCTTATGGCAAGGGTTAACAACTGAGTGTCCAAGGCTCAAAGCAGCATCACACTGATGTAAGTGGGGGTGAACAGTAAGAAGCAGCATCTGCAGATGATGCAAAATGTTTCACTTAAAAGGCTGTATCAGTTAAAAGGCTCTATCAGTGGCTGATCAGCCTGAAGGCAGGAACTTGTGTTTGGATCACCACAGGTACACTGCTGAGTAGAGATATTTCTTCCTCCGGTAAAGTGCTAGCAAGTGCAGAGAGCAAGAGCAAGAGTATGAATTCCATGCTGAGCTCTGGCCCTCACACAGACCTTCCTGAAGACCCCTGTGCCCTACAGCTCTGACCAGGCCAAGGAGAAGTTCCCTTGACTGGAGATGACTGCTTTGTATTGGCAGGTGTACAGGATAGCACAGACAGTAATGCAAATCAACCCTGCTCCCACCTGCCACCCTGCTCCACTGCATGTCTATCAGGAACCACTGCAGCCAGCAGCAGTGCGGGTACCCTCAGGGACAGCACGGACAGCACACTGGGTCTGAATAGCACCAGCCTGTGGACCAAGTTCTGCAAACCAAAATAAACCATTCAAACCCTGCCCCCGGCTGGTTTGAAAAGCACATACTACTTCTCCTTGTCACCAGCTCTGCCATCCTTCAGGGGACATTTCACCCCTGATTTCGTCACTGACAGCTAGTGGTATCCCTAGGTAAGCTAGGAGCTGCCCTCTGCATGGAGATGTCCCGGGCTGCGTGCAGGCCCTCAGCATGAAACTATGGCAGTGCAGGCACAACAGTGATGGACTGGATGTCTCTGCGTGACCCACATTGTAGATTACTTCCAAACCTGACTGCCATTCATCTGAGGTGCCCAACACCACCCTGCTTCCAGAGGAGCCAGGAGAGATGTTTTGAAGACCCTGCGAAGAGCTGAGAACATCAATACTGCTGCAGCTCCTTAGGCACAGGCTCAGTGTGGCACAACTAAGCGAGGAGTAACAACAAAACAAGGACCCACTGTCCAGAAACCCACATCTTTTCAAGTACTGGAAACAAATGCATGAGTAGCCAAAACCCAGAGAGATTCTTCCTCAAAACCAGCAGGGCCTTTACCCCCGAGGAGAGGCAGGAGCTGTGCTTTGCCCTTGCCATGTGAGTCAGTTGGGGGCACATTCACCACCACAAAAAAACCAAGCAAAGGTGACTGTAGTGTGGGATTTTCCCCTGTCTATGGGCACGGGGCAATGGTAGCACTTGCACGGTGCTGGTAGGGACACGTGTGCTGGAGTCAGCACGAGCATCCCTTCCCAGTGCTGCACGCATGTCGCATGATGCCTGAGCATATGCAAGCCCCTGCACGTCCCGGGCTGCCTCCTCTCCGCCGGGAGCCAGCTGCTCATGCATGCATTCCGTGAAGCTGCTGGCCACAGCATCTGCTGTTGATCGCTCACAATGCTCTCTATGGGAAAACCTCACATAGCTCCTTATTCTTCATGCCAGGCACAAGGTACGCTCATCAGAGATGCCGCAATGTGCAGCACTATGGAGCTGGGGATCTTTCCAGATGCCCTGGATTTAGTGTAGCAACTGTGCCACCTTGTGCCAGCAGCATTTACAAAAGCAATTTAATCTCCTGCCTCTTAGATTTAAAACCACAGTGCTCTCACTCTAACTTTTCTCTAATGAGGCCAGCTGGGGATCTGTGTCTCCTCCCTGGTGTGGTCCTTTACTTCCTCCAGGCAAAGAGGGTCTGTCCAAGGGTGCACCCTCACTTTCTGGTCTGCAGGCTTTGTGCTGCAGACCAATTTAGTCCAGCTCTGATCTCCTCTCTGCCTGTTGCAAATCAGACAATCCCATGGACTCCAGCTGATGTAGATGTAAAAGAGATACATATGATACAGCAAACTGGCTTTGTAGTCCTAGTAATAATGACGTTCTACAACTGGTCCACTTCAGGGGCCATTTGGATTTTTTTCAAATACTTGTTTTTATCCAGGCAGGTGCAATGTGACCTGTATAGGAAAGAAATCAGGGACTTCATAAAAACAGTCCAACTCTGACTCTGTATCCCGACTCTGCTCATTGTTTAGGAAAAGAGAGCTCTCACAGAGAGCAGACAGCTGAGAAAAAATCCAGTATGTTGCTCCAAGCTGCCAAGTGTATAATAAGGAGAGAGCCAAAGGCCTATGATTTTTCTTCTGGACCTGCTGAGATGGAGGTCGGAGATCCATGAATGGGAAGGGACATGCAGAGAATAGACCCTGGTGTGGTTCTAGGACTGAACACTCTGCTTACACAACATCCAAGAAGAAATCTGAGCATACTACGGGTATAGTGAGCAGACACCTACACATAAGCTGTGGCATTATATAGTTCTTTCATATGATGGAAAAAAGTAGTAAAATAACTAGTGGCTACAAGCTGAGGCCAGATAACTTCTGCCTAGAAGCTGGGCTCACATCTTTACCCTGGAGGGCAACTGACGGCTGTGACATACTCCTATGGGATATGGCTGGTTGGTCACTGCTTCTGCTCAAGGGCAGTTAGACTTTGGTGAAAGCTCTCCAGCAGTTGGAGAGCCTGTGCTTGACAGAGTGAAACCTGATGTCCCCCACTGCCTGTGGGCTGCAGGAGGTGGTCTGACAGCATTAAGCTATGGGTTTACATTTTACAAATCCACAGACACTATATGATACTGACATCCTAATGTAACCTGTGTCTACCCTGAACGTCCTACAGAGCCATGCATGGGAGCTTGGGCTTGCCAGAGGGCAGCTGCTCTGCTGGTAAGAGACAAGATGCTTCAGCACGGAAAAGCTGTGCTGTGCATGGCAACTGCCAGGTGTCCCATCACCTGCAGCAGCACATGGGAGCAGAAATAAGCCCATGGGCGCACACATCTGGCTCTATTCTGTAACAGGCACCCAGAAGGTGGATCTGAATTCCCTTTTGTAAAGTGCCTCTGTTTAAATCTTGGCCCTCCCAGGCCATCCTAAAGCTGGTGAAGCCAGTGGCAAGACTCAGTGAGAAGGAGATCAAACACATATAGGACAAGGACAAAGATACACGTAGGCAAGGCACAACTGTAGGTCTTGGCTTATTCCCACTATGAATTCTGGTCTGCTGGGAAATCCTGAATCTCACTGCTGATTAAGTAGGATCTCAGCAGAGCTTCACACCGTCTGCATGACAGACTGCAATTGTCTGTGACGCATTAAGGGAGTTTTCAGATGGAAAACATGAAGAACCATTTAAAAAAAAAAAAAGGCAAAACAAGTTACTTCACACCTTCCCTCTTCTATGGGCTTTCCTCTGCACCTCATAGGAACCCAAGAGCACCAAGGCAATGCCACTGGAGACAACAACAGAAGGAAGGACAGGGGAGAATACAGGAGGAGCTGAAGGGACAGCCATGCATTACACCCTTCTCTTGCCTTTCACATTCCCCAAGGTCCTGGCAAAGAAGCAGGAGCAGGGAGAACAGCAAAGGTGTGCTCAGAACAAAAAACAGATCAAGACAAGGAAACCCAATCAAAATAATACAGCCTCCGAGGCTCAAGCATTGCACAAAAGAAGGATCAGAAGTAAGCTGGGCTCTAAAAGGCAGAGATGACACCGAAACAGGCTGAGAGCAAGAATGCAGGAGGGCAAAGAGTAAAAGTCGATCCCTCTACAGGAGGAGGAGAAAAGGAGGAAGGGTAAGGAGGAGAAAGAAGGTTATATTTTCTGGATTTGGGGTTTGGATACTCGATTCTGATTTTTTTCTGTTTTTCATTTTTTTCATAAAGGATCTCACACCTGATATTCCTCGTTCCATCCATTGCGGTTCACCAAGGGCAATGAAGAAATTCTCCTGCCTTTCGTATTCCTCCTCATCTACTATCTTAACCCTTATGGTCTTCCTGTAGGGACAACAAGAGAGACAACCGTGTACAGCGGGTCGGCTGGCTGGAGGCGAGGTGGCAGCAGCGGCAGCAGCAGCGGCGGTGCGGGCTCCTGGCACGCAGCCCCTTCCCGCTGGGGCGGTGTGCGTTGGCCTGCCTGTCGGACACGGCATCCTGCAGCGGCTCCTTGGGAGCTGGGGTGTTAGGGGCAGAGGGCTGGCAAGGGAGTGAGGAGGGAGGGAAAAGTGGGAGGAGGACTTTGCCGATGGTTAGTGGAAGGCGACTTCTGCAGCACATTTTTTTCAGTGTCAGATGGTAATAGGAAGGGTATCAGCTGCCTGAAAAACACCAGGGACCACCACCCTGAGGAACCCACTGTGTTTTAGCTGGAACATCAATTTCTTCTCACCATTAATAATAAATACAATAATAATACCCTCACAATTAGTAATAAATCTGCAAGGACTCTGGGCTGGGAACCTGAGGAGGAGAGAGAGTCACATTCCCCGGTGGGGTGAGGTAGGTCTCTGCCAGTTGCTACAGATCC
Source organism: Climacteris rufus (assembly GCA_013398175.1). Lineage (NCBI taxonomy): Eukaryota > Metazoa > Chordata > Aves > Passeriformes > Climacteridae > Climacteris > Climacteris rufus. The sequence goes on along the minus strand of VZRZ01006846.1, from coordinate 1,660,334 downwards.
ATCAGCTGCAAAGGAGGCTGATGGTTCTACCCATTTTTAAAATGGCACATCTTACTGCTTTCTCTCCTTAATAGTATCTGCCTCATCCTCCTGACGTGTTCCCCATATGAGGATGCAGCTTTCCCGGGGGGGACAGCTGTGCTGGGACCTCACAGGGGACACAATGGGATTGCAATGCCTCTGAGGCCCAAAAGAAAATACCCTGGGCACTGGAGCAGGGCTAGCCTCTTCCCCCTGATGTCAGCTCACCTGGCTCTCTCCAGTAACCCTGCAGTGCACACAGCTGCTGTGAGCCCCCAGGCAAACCAAAGCGGGGTACCAGCTCCTCCTTGGCCTCAGCTCCTGCTCCCAGATTTGCTCTGTGGCAATGAGATCAGGGGTTGCACAGTCTTTGCCCAGTCCTTCTCAGCAGTCACAGAGCTGCTTCTCTGCCAGGCCTCAATTCCTGTCTTTTTCTAACACAGGTCTGACCGGAACAACCCACAGGACGATGATCTCCTGAGATGCTGGATGTGTTTCTAGCCAGCATCTTCCCACTGATACTACAAAATTTGCTTGGGCCCTGCAGTGGGGATGGCAGAAGGTCCCTCTCAAGCCACCACAAAAACATGGACAAGGAGGACTGCTCTCCATCCGTCTCTCTCTGCTCTCCTCACCACTTTGCCTCTCAGCAGCCCCAGCATCACTCCCCATGCCACCCCGTGGGTACCATGTGACACAGTGTGCGCGCACAGCAGTGTTTAGGGCAGAGCAGTTGGAGACAGAGAGACATCAGAGGAAGAGGAGGAGAAGAGGAGGAAGGAGATGGAAGAGGGGAGGAAAGAAGAACGTTAATGTTAGTCTGCAGGGCCAGTACTACACCTTTCTGTAAACTCATATCCACCATGCGGGGGCTCATCAGCTCAATGAAGAAATTCTTGGTTTTTTCATACTCCTCATCATCAATTACCTTGATGTGAACTGTTTTGCTGTGGACGGAAAAATAATAAGGGTCATAAAGAGGAGAGGGGAACAGAGAAGCAAAAGTGGAGGAAGGAAGGAGTTAAATGGGTACATTAGAGAGTCAAAGTTTTCTCACCCACTGAACAAACTCAACAGGGCCCTTGAGAAAGCCTAAAGCCCCCTTTCTGCAAGTGGCCAGTTTTTTGTTTAACCCCAAGGCAGGATGGCAGGCCACACTGTGCAAAGTGAAGTTAGACAAAAACAATCCCCCAGCAAACTGGCTCAGGGCTCAGCCTGTGGGCAGTGAGGCCTGATGGCCAGCAGAGATGCAGGCTTCCCTCACCCTGCCACCCCCGTGCACACACATACACACACACAACAGCAGCCACACAAGCACACATACCCCATTGACACCATGCTGCTGCCTCAGCTTCAGTGGCCTGCTCTGAGAGGTGCTGGCTGCTGGAGCAGCTGCGCAGCAGATCCTATGTCTCCTTTGGCACATTTCTTACAAGTTCTTGGACCATTTTGTAGGAAAAGGAGAGCTCACTGTGCCATGGTTTCCTTCACAACAAATATATGCCTTATGCAGAAGTTACTGTCCCACAACGTTCACACCCAAAGAGAACAAGGGAAACAAGTTGAAGGCTCTGCCAACACACCACCTCCTTACAGCCAGGGCTGTGCTGACTGGTGCAGGCTCAAAAGGACCCCTGCGCTCCCCTCATCTTCCCAGTGGCTGCAAAGCTTCATGCAGTCCCATCCTTTGCTCATGAGGGAAGAGATTGGTGCTTTGATTCTGAGCCACCATAACACCCTCTTAAATACAATGTCTGCACATGTAACTCCTCTGAACGGGCACACCCTTGTAATCTTGGGGCTCCTGGACTTTTAGCTAAGCCCAACCTCATGCTGGAACTGCATTTTTTAAACCAAAAGTCAGTTCCAAATAAAAAGCATTTCATTTACCCCCAAACAATTGCCCCAAGAGCCATCAGGCTGGTTCCCCCTCCTGCCAGTGAAAGATCCCCTGCTTCCCACCGCTCTGTACCCACGCATAGTCTGGCAGCTACAACCTTCTCTTTCTTCCTGCCCACTCTCAACATTCAGAGCAACCCCAGGTGAATGTTGTACACAATCAGTCTTGACTGGCAATGGGAAGGAGGAGAAAAGCAGAACTGGCAATCAGAGTCTGGAAAAATACCCCCAAATTCAAATCTCTATATGCCTCAGTCTGTAGTCGTTGGCATTAAATATACCCAGTGTCTTTGATCCCACAGTGCTTCAGAGAATAAGCAGTCTAGCCCTGCACCCTGGGGATGCTGCCATGGCTATCAGCCTCCAGAAAAACACCATTTCAGCCCAGAATAGGAGAATCATCACTGCAGCTTGCATTCCTACTGATATCATTAATGACCACAAAATTATTTGGTCACCCTGCAATTTGACCCCCAAGTTATAACTGCTCCTGCACTCTGGCTGTGGAAATCCTGTTTCCTGTGCTTACTGTGGTTTTGATCTTGGTCTCAACCCCTGTCTTTCAAATTATGGCATACAGATAGAGTTTGGACAACTTCTGCCTATCCATCAGTGAAGGAATATGCAAGGAGAATCACCTCCAATTCTTCTTTCTAAGCTAAATCGCTTTATTTTTGCCAGTGCTTGCTCTACCCCTACCCTGCGCCAATGCCAGCAAACCTCTTTTCCCTTCAATCTCTGCTAATCCAGCCTGAAGGATGTAGGATTTTAAATGGCACATCTCTGGTGTAAATGCTGCTGCTCTGCTAAGACTTCATCATCATGAATTTTTGTTGTATTTATGTTGAAGATGTTGAATTTGGCTTTTGAACCAGATGTTATCTGGGCCCCTGATACTTTGCAAAGCTTGTTCAATTTGCTGAGTTAAACCTACAGCTGATTCATAGCCCTGATCTTTTTCTTGCTCATTACTACAAAACAGAAGGTGGGATTTTCAAAAGCTGCCAGTTATTCCTGGATGTGGGTTGCTTTAAAAAATCCTATTCATAAGTACCATTGCTTATGATTTTTCCATTCTAGGAGCTTCAAAATACTGAGTACTGCTTGTCTGCAAAAATTCGGAAGAAACACCACAGACCCTGTCTGCTGAGGGCCAGCTTAGGTATTGTGCAAAGGTATTCTAAGGCTTTATGCAGTTGATATTATGCATGCAGACCATTTCAGTTTGCTTTCATACGACTTCCTTTCTTTCTCTTTCTTTCTCTTTCTTTCTTTTTCTTTCTTCCTTCCTTTCCTTCCCTTCCTTTCTTTCTAACTGCAGACTGAAGAAATACTGACTCACTGCACGCACATTTTGTTAAGTACAAGTAGCTCTATATGCCCTACTAAGTAGTTCCACAGCGATGAGACTTCCTTGGAGTAGTCCTTCTTTATATGAAAAAAAAAAAAAAGAAGATAAAAACAGTCAAGAAAAAGAAAGGAAACTTGCTAGGGATCCCTAGAGGCTAGCTTGGTAAAATGTTGGCTTTGCAAAAACAGATCCCCTTAAGTCAGGAACACAAACCTTCTGGACTCCTACAACAACTCAGCTCTGCTGTAAATTGAACCATTACCACACACTTGACTATCAGGCGGCTTTTCCAAAAACAGGAGTCTGAATTTGGTGACCAATCCAGTAAATCCCTGGTTTCCTCCTTTTCTACAAGCCTTTAAAGAGAAAAATACCTTTAACCCAGCTCTGAAACAACAGATGAAGGAGAGACCAGAGGCACAAGTGCCCTTCACGGACATAGGCAGGGCCTTGCACCCCCTTTCTCCATCTGACTGAATCCCAAAAGAGGCTGTGCCTGACCTCCCCAGCTTTGGTCAGTGCCCAGCAGGTCCACCACCCCATTAAAGCCTTGGGGACACAGCAAGAGCCTGGAGATGTGGCCTGGGGACCCAGGTGGGACGGGATAGGTGTAATGGGAGCCCAACTGCAGCCACTGCCAGCTCTTGCTCCAGAGCCAGCATGTTGTCAGTCTTCCCTGTGCATGGAGGAAAGGAGCAGGGCAGAAGTTGGCAAGGACTGTGCAGTGACACGGGGGAGTGAGCGAGGGCTCACAGACCCAGTGCCACATAATGGGGAGCAGCTAACCTTTTGCTGGGTTTTGCGGCAGAGGGAAGAGCAGCATCCCTGCTCCCAGGCCGTTCTGCAGCCTGCATAGATGGGGGCACGGGGCTGGGCTTGCTCCCTTGAGGGAAAGTGCCCTTCTCTGGGCTGGCTGCTCCTATGACTGTCACCACAGAAAGGTCAGTGGTGACAGAGGGGGGGTTGTGGTGGTCCACCAGGCCACCCCTCCCAGTCCGCTGTGGCTGGTGAGGGCTGCCCTTTCCCAGGCTCTGCAGCTTCCCTACCACTGCGAGCATCTCGCTCCTCTCCAGGGCTACGAAAGCAACTGTAACTACAGCTGCGTCCTGAGCTGTCATAAATTGTCTGGAGGCCAAAACACAGATTGCTCCCACACAATCTCATCTCTCACCTGCAGCCACACTGAGAGCTGCCTCCTTGGAAGACATGAGGAGTGGAAGAGATGGATGGAGAGAAGGGCTGGAGCGTAACACTGCCCCAGGAAGGCATCATTTTAATGTGAGAGATGTGACAGAAAGACACCAAGAGGCAGAGAGTGTGTGGGAGCAGGAGGCTTTGGGAACATTTTGCTGTGAGAATATCATGACAGCTTCCTGAAATTAATGGAGGCAGAGGCAGGCACGCGAGGGGCTGGCAGTGCAGTAGCCCTGATGGACACTCTCACCACGATGGGAAGCAAGGAGTCTGAAGCCTACCTTGCTCAACTGAGCAGCTTTAATTCCCCAGCTTCTGGCCACTTTGCATGAGGAAAGGAGGGCACTCTCCAGCCTTCCCCATTCTCTCTGACAGCCTGATTGTGGCCAAGACATATCTCAGACAGTTTGAAAGCAGAGAACAACAGAGACCACCCAAAAGCCTCTCCCGGCAACAAGGGGCCACTCTGCAAAACACAAAGCCCCATTGCCAGCTCCAAGCCACAGCACAGTCCAATCTCAACCCCTGCATGAGTACAATGATGGGAAGGGCTCTTTAATTCAGGCCTCGTGGAGTTTTCAGCAGACTGAGCAATGCTTTCAATTTGGGCTGTGACACAGCAGGGCAAGCCAAAAGCCAGCATTCCCAGGGAACACCTGGCTATATAGAAGTCAAGATTGCTGCTTGCTTGCTTCTCTTTCTCTGAGGCCATTGCAAGCTGCCACCAACAGCCCTCAGATGAATGCAGTCCAGGCTCTTCTTTCATCATACACTTAGAAACAACCACTGGTTTTAAAAGTTAGGGATGGAAAAGCTCCTCTGGGGAGCAACATTAAGAATGAGATTTCCCTGAGTAAGCAACAGAAGATGAAATGAATAGACATCGATCTTCTCCTAAAGGACTTTGTGCACATGATGTTGCTAAATTCCCCATCTGGGAAGTACAGAGGATAATCTATAAAATCATTTTATTTGACAACACATTCGCTTCTAACACATAAGGCAACAACTGGATGGTCATTTGATTAATGTGCTAGAAAATACTGAGTATCTCTTTGTGCGGACACACTCATTTGCAGGAATCATTGCTGAGAAGGTTAAGAGGATGTGTCTGTGTGTGTGTGACTTTGGAATGTGAAATAAGGATCAGCTCTAAAAACAGTGCAAGTCAGGAGATGTCACATAGTGTATACCACTGAAACAGGCAGGGCTGTGCAAGGGCATAATTTACACTCCCTGGCGGGATGCTGTTAGCCAGGATGAAAAGCATACAGGACAGCAAGATAAACATCCCTGGGGCAGTAAGATATACCAGGAAATCTTCAGTAATTCATTAAAGTGAATCATTAGTGCATACACCTTGAGTCAAGCCACTGTGTTCTTGACACATCTTGATATACCTAAATCTTCATCGGACTTGTTGTGGGTGCAAGTTCCTACAGCATGAAGTTCAAAGCATGTGGAACCAGTTGGACCAGTCTGACTCTTCCCCAGAGCTCTGAACTGGGCTGGGGTTTGAACGTGAAGCTACAGATAAGGCCAATTTGCACTGCTACAAGACCTCATGGAGAAGTCATAGACTCACAGAATATGCTGAGTTGGAAGGGACCCATCAGGCTTATTGAGTCCAACTCCTGGCCCTGCACAGGAGACACCAAGAGTCACACCATGTGCCTGAGAGCATTGTCCAAACACATCTTGAGCTCTTTCAGGCTGCTGCTGTGACCACTTCCGTGGGGAGCCTGTTCCAGTGCTCAAACACCTTTGGGTGAAAACTTTTTCCTGATATCCAACCTAAATCTCCCCCAACTCAGGTTCATGTTTTTTCCTCAAGTCCTGTCACCAGTCATGAGAGTGAAGAGATCAGTGTCTGCCCCTGTGCTTCCCATCCTGAGGATGCTGAAGACCACAGTGAGGCCTCCCCTCAATATCCTCTTCCAAGCTGAACAAGCCAAGTGACCTCACATGGCTTCCCCTCCAGACCCTTCACCAAACTCATGGCCCTCCTCTGGATGCTCTCTAACAGTTTAATGTCTTTTTTATATTATGGTGCCCAAAACTGCCCCCAGGACTTGAGGTGATGCTGCACCAATGCAGGGCAGAGCTGGACAATTGCCTGCTTTGGCCGGCTGGCAATGCTGTGTGCTTGAGGCAAACCAGAAGGGATTAAATAAGGCTATGAATAGTGGGGGTCTGTATTTGCCCAGTTCACTGGGTGGATATTTAACACAGCAATCTGACAGTGCTCACAGGAAACGTGAAGAAACCAGTAAGAGAAGCCCTATTTGATGCACATGGTTATATGAAGTTGTGCATCAACAGCCCAGAATACCAAACTGAGCAATTTTGAAGCAAAGAATTACAGCACAGACAAAGACAGGAAGTGTTTGAAGGGTAGAATCATTAGATCCAAAAGCAGATTCACTAAACTCACCAAGGAGATGCTGAGTGATCTTAATTTCAACAGAAAATCATGGTAATTTAAGAACCTGTCCAGATTATAACCAAGATGGGCAGGTTGTACATTGGTCTTAAGCTCATGTTTATAAAAGAAGAATATTTGGTTCCCATGGGGATTATGGGGGTGGGGAACAGGCTTTCAAGCATTCAGCTGCAGCCACTGGCAATGGTCACAGTTTGTTCTAGCAGACAGGTCAGAACCGAAGGTGCTTTTAAGGTCAGATTAGATGCAGGTACCAATTAAGTCAACAGGATAGATGAACTGTCAGAACAGACTTTCGAGTAGATCATTGATGCGCACATTGCTGATGTTTGAGTTACAGAAGAACTGGTGCTGCTGCAGAAGCTGGAGACAAGCCATGGCAGGCCAGTTTCCAAGAACTGTCTGTGTTGTTCATAAGGACCTTGGAAGAGCAGCTGTGGAAGAGTTATCTCACTTTGTGTAGCAAGCACATGGGGGACAGCCTGAACAGCTCCACTACCAGGCCAGACAGCTATAAAGTATCATAGACTGAAGCCGTCCCCAGAAACTGAGTCTTTTCTCATTTGTGTTTTCTCTTTTGTTGTCAGGTTGGCTTATGGGGTAACCAGATGCCAACCAGTTATCTAATAATTAAAATCAGCTGATACCTGATTATCAGATAACTATCATCTTATCATTAAAATAAGGTTCTTTGCAGTGCTAATCATTATATGAGCTATGTATTTCTCCTGGCAAGCCTGAAGCCATACAAGCAAGTCAGTTGATACTTTTGCACTTCAGTTTCTATATCCATGCAGTGCCCGTGATCCTTATTTCTCACAGGGACTTGATAGGGGACAGACCCTACCTGCTTTGAACTCCTAATGTGAAAGGTGCTACAGTGATGCAGACAGAAAGCAGGTGAGAGAAGAGAGCAGAGGGAGCCTGAAGTGGTTGGGAAGCATCACTTATATGAGTATCAGCTTATTCTGCTTCATCTGACATGGTTCCCATTTGAAGGAGCTGTGCACTTCTGTAGGGCACCTCCTCTTCCTTGCTGAAGTACCTTTACATCATTAGGGAACTAAAAGACCTCAGAAAATAGGTCTGCAAGCAACTGCTATCAACCTGCCTCTGGGCAGAGCCATTCCTACCAAGCCATTCCTGACAAGCAGGTGTTTGCCCAACTGCTTTCTAAAAGCCACATGGTAAAGACGGTTTTCTGGACAATCCTTCCCCATATTTCAACCCTTTACCCCTAGAAAGTCCTTTGTAATGTCCACCCAGACTGACAAGGCAGGACGAAGAAGAAGCCTTTGGCACTGCCCCCTGAAGCGGCTCCCTGTGTCCCTGCTGTCCCTCCCACACAGGCAGGGTCTGGGACTGGCCCAGGCGACCCAGAGCCCTTCTGCAAGCCTCTATCCCTGCCACGCATGCAGCACACGAGGGACCTCTCCTCCCCTCCTGCAAGGGCCAGGGCCAGAAACATCCAGCTCTGCTACAGCAGGTCACAGACAGGGGGGAAAAGGTTCACTGGAGAAGACACCATGCAAGAAGTGGCTGAACCCTGAGGCAGAGACAACGACCCCAGTCCAAAACCTTGTGTACCCCTTCAGCCTGTTCCCCCGGAACTGTGTGGGGCACCGTGTAGGACCACCAGGAGCTCAGGGGCTCTGCCTGGCTGGCTGTTAGCAGTGTAGTTTGTTCACATCACACCAGATGTCCTAAGGGATAAAGGAGGAAATATTGACACAGAAAGGCAACTTCCCTTTGTGTATTCCTCACGTAATCTTGGCTAATTAGTAAATTGGCTCATGCTTCAATTAGAACTATTGAAAATGCTTTAGTAGCTGACACATGATAATTAAAGGGACATAGCCAAGACTAAAAGCTGTATTTTCTAGTCTTCACTTGTGTTAGAAAACTTTAAAGTGTTACCAGTAAAAGATTTATAGTGATAGCTGGTAAAAAGATAAACTCAAATCAAAAAAAAAAAAAAAAATTGACTAACTGTTATGGTTCCTCCATCCCAGATGACAACACTAAAGGGGTCGCTTTGTCTTTATGGTCATTTTCATTTTTCAGTTTGTGCCTGTCTCTTGCACAGCAGCCCAGCCCTCACTTTCCACTGCTCCCAACACTGCAGAGATGTGGAATGCTGCCAACTTCACATGACAGTGTTTCACACCTACTTTGTACCAGTGCAAACAACTGCACCAGCAATGAGAAATCAGAGCTGCTAAGTTGCAAGTGAGCCCATTAAGCGCTTCCATGCCTTGCAAAAAAATCCTTAAGTACCTAATATGCTATTCAGGGCAACTCAAGAGATGTGGTATATCCATGTATCAGCCATGGGCATCAGCACTGGAGCCAGTGAATGGCAAATATCTCACACTCAACTTGGAAACCCTGAAGAGCTGGAAAGGGTAAGGTAGTGAAGCACCAAGAAATGCTCCATGAGCTTCCATAATGCAGTCAGCCCTACCAGACAAGAAGATTTCCAAAGCACTCTGTATTTCACTTTGTTCAAACACGATAAAATGCTCTAATATACAGGGTTCTTCATGGAAAGATGACACAGTTTGTTTTTAAGAATTTCTGCTAAAAAGGGAAAATCACAGTTTGTTAAAACCTCCTTCTCTCAGCTGAGTGCATGTTGCCGATCAGCTCAGCTATTTAAGTTGGGTTGTACAAGCGTAATAGCCCAGTTCCACAGGTTTTCTTTTCTTTATTCAGTTTAATAAAGCTCCTTGGGATTGAATACTGAAGATGTGTGTACAGACACATACGGGCCTTTGTCTGGCCTGCTCTGAGTCAGCTTCTTCTTGCTGACCCTACAAGACTTGGTGCCTCAGGGCCAGGGGAGAGCAGACAAAATTTCAACAGCCTGTGGAGCTATTTGTTGAGGTCTGTACAATAAGTACACGTCTTGTACAAGCAATAATTCAACTTGGCAGCCCATGAAACCAGACAGTTCAGGTGGGTATCAGGTGGGTGTAGGTGCAAAGCAGTGCCAGGGCCCTGGGCATAGACATTTCTCTCCTCCCTACCTTGGGCAGCTTCCCAGAAGAACAGCTTCACTGAGAATTTTCTGTGCCCTTTTTCTCTCAGAATGGAATTTTAGAAGGAGCAAAATGTCAGCCACAACCACATTGGGGGAAGGAAGGACAGAAGAATGGATGGATAGACAGATGGAAGGAAGGACATTTAATCCCTACTAAAGGTCTTTGAATTTTACTGCTTCCATCTGAGTCTAATGCCTCATAATAAATGCCTGAGGTATCAAAATCTGTCATGGATATAAATGGCCAAAAAATATTCTGGAGATCTTCTGTTTGCTGTAGAGAATGGCTCCAAAACTTGATGGGGTACAGGACTGGGAGTACCCTGGACAGGAGAGGGTAGTCTGGACTACCTCAAAGCCTCTTGAGATGTCTTGAGCAAACACTAAACTGGCATTCAGCTGGAAGTGATCCCCTGTCCCACCACAGTGCTCCTGAATCCCACCTGCAAGACAGACACTCATCACTGGCTGGTGTTGGCAGACCAGTGCTTCAAGCTGTCGCCCCTGGTTTTAGACTTTTCGCTGAAGGCATGTAGATTTGGAAGCTATATTTAGATGTCTTCTCTATTCTTCAGCAACAGGGTTGCCATGGAGATGCTGGCGAGGACGAGAAGGTGGGGACGAAGGGGGAGAGGAAATTGAGGAATGAAAAATACCAGATTGAAAACAACCCTCACCAGCCTGGGAAGGCTTTCAATTCCTCCTAGGGCAAAAACGTGGGAGCTTGTTAGCCAAAATGAGCCCCTGACACTGCCTGATGGCATGACCCTGCCATGCATCGCTCAGTGCTTTGTCATGGCAGGTTTGAAGAGACACAAGGGGCTGGCCTTCCAGCCCTGCTCCTTTGAGAGACCATGGCCCCACTGACCTGAGCTTGCTGCTTCAGGGTACATGCTGAGCACCAATTACTGCTCAGCTCATCACTCCTCTGGGTGCTGATAGCCACCTGCACCATCAGGTCATCCATCCCCAGCATCCAGAGGACAATCATCCACGGTCTCCCCTCTGGACACAGCTCTTGAGGGCTGCATGCGACTCACTATCTCAGCTGAACTCTATACAGCCTCTTCAAAATTCAGTTCCCTGAACTCCCAGTGAATTTGCAAATACCTTTTGACATGGGGTGCCAAAGCCAAGCCTGCAGTGTTGCATGGCATTCTAGCAGAGACACAACAGCCACTGCTACCTGGGTGCCAAAACCAGAACTCTGGGAAGTCCACACATGCCCTGCTGCTGCCATGATGCTTCACAAGTTCATACTGACTTCACACTTGGTCAGCTCCTGCCGTAGCTGGGGTGGCTTTGTCTCTGCTGACAACAGTAGAGGCAGACAAGGAGTTGCAGCTGAGGACAGAGATGCCCAAGGCTCCCCAGAAGCACAGGCAGGGGCATGCTTGCACACTGGGAACAAACAATCCAGCACAGGAGGGAATGCTGATGGCCACGGAGACCTCTGATTGCTGATCCTACTGCCACAGGACCCAGGCTGTTATGGGACTGAAGGTAGACTACAGACTGGGATTACAGGTCTTTGATCTCCCCCATGCCAGGCACATTCACATCCCCTGGGCTGCCATCAGCTGCAAGCACAGATAGATCTGCAGATTCACACCTACTGCCTATAACATTTCCAGCAGAGACAATATAGGTGAGACCAAGGGCTCCTCCTAACACGGCTGTTCAAGACTCACTGTCCTACTTGCTGCACTGGTGATGTCCAGGTGTTAGAAAGATAAATTACTTGTTGATAGAACTGCCTCGTTAAAGTTTAGGGCTTGACATGCTTCAATGATCTCAGACTTAGGAGGAGGTTAACAAAGCTTGGGGAGAAGGATGCATTACTGATAGTGGAACCAAAGAATGCAGGATTTACAGGCCACAAGGACATTTGGCGGAAATCCCAAGATAAGGAAGAAACTAATAAAGTCAACTCAGAAACTGTGCTGAAATCAGCTCGGACTGGGCAAAATGTCATTTCGACAAGGGGAGATTGTGACCACCAACTCAGGGAGCACCGACTCAGGAAACCAACGGTCTCAAAAGTAGACTGGGCATGTGGACTAATTAGCATGAGAAACGATTAAAAGCTGGTAGAGTGGAGGACTGAAATAATTTAACCAATAGATGAGAGAACACTAATTAATAAGAGAACTATGTAACTTGTAGCCAATGAACAGGAATGCCTTTGTTTGCTAAAATGTATAAACAGTGAAAAGTTTTGATAGTCCTTGTGCTAGCTTTGTGGATTTGTCACCCAGCTCCCCTTTCTGCACAGAACTGTAAATCAGCCAAATACCTTGACTCTGGGTGTAGATCAGCCTCTTGCATACTGGGTGAAAGAGCCTGTTTTGGAGCAACACTGGCAGTGAAATTTGGCTTTACAAGAAAGGTCAGGATAGTCCCCCCAATTCCCAGCACGGGAGCTGGCATATATCAACACCCCACTCCTTTCTGGCTCCCACACGTGACAGCATCCACAGATACCAGTGCTCAAAGCACATCAAAAAAGGTGGAGAGTGAAACCAACTTTCCCATCATAAACGCCTACAGATGCCAGCCTTGTGAGTCCCTCTGTCCCCTCCCTCACCCTGCTCTTCCCACACACCCACGCAGACGGTGCTTTCAGCTCTGCCGGACAGCACTCAGCCCAGCCACTGGAGTTGCACTACATCCAAAACAGCAAGGCAGCAATCTGTATGAAATTAATGAGCTGCAAACAACGCTGTGCAGCTGCCAGCCTGAAACCAGCCCACTCTGCACACCACAGATACAATTATTATATATGAACAAAAGGAGCTGGAACTGGAGCCGGGGTGCTTTGGCTCCGGTCACAGGCTTCTTGTGACCAAGATAAGGGGCAGCACAATGAATTGCCACAGAAAAATCAAAGTTGCATATCCAATGATTTACACAGCGCCAAGATACTGCATCTTTATCCAAGGCCCTGTGCATTTGATCGGACTCACAGTTCTCCTTTGTAGCACTCAAAATAGAGCAAAGGATACTGAGTTATACCTTTCATTTTGCTCTTTGGGACTGTTTTATTTCTGTTTCTTACAGAATAAAAACACACTGGGAAAACCAAACAGGGCTATTTTCTTAATTTCCAGGAGCTCATGCCTTGGGAAAAGTTGCAGATTCCCAGAAGGAGGCCAGCCCTGCTGGGCTTTTATTTTCACAATCCAGAGCTTTGCACCATTAAAAAGCCACCTCCTTATTCATAAACTGAACAAGAATCATGTCATCAGCCAGCTTTGCAGTGAACCAGAGCGCTTCAGAAGGGTTAAATCTAGGAACAGTGCAACCCTCAAGCCTCAATTAATGATCCAGCTTCAGTTCCCAGAGAGATGGGCTGCTGCATTGCCTCCCTGCCTCATCACAGCCCAGCCCCTCACAGGACAGCCAGGCTCAGCCCAACAGGGGAGTGCTGCATGCTGGCATGACCCCATCAAACAGATGAAACACAACATGGTCTGCACAGCACTCACCCACCCATGCAGATCTCCTGTAGAATCACAGAGAATGGCCTGGTTTGGAAGGGACCTTAAGGATCACCTAGTTCCAACCTTCCTGTCATGGACTGGAACACCTGACACTAGACCAGGTAGCTCAGAGCTCCATCCAACGTGGCCTAGAAAACTTCCAGGGATGGGGTATCCACAGCTTCTCTGGACAACCTCTTCCAGTGCCTCACCACACTCACAGTAAAGAATTTTCCCCTGATATCTAATCTAATCCTACGCTAAGTGTGAATCTATTCACCCTTGTGAAAGCTGTCACTCCATGCTCTTGAAAAAACCCCTCTCCCTCTTTCTTGTAGGCTCACTTCAGGTATTGGAAGGCCACAATTAGGTCACCTCAAAGCCTTCTCTTTTCCAGGATGAACACTCCCAATTCTCTCAGCCTTTCCTCATAGGAGAGGTGCTCTATCCCTCTAATAATCTTGGTGCCCCTCCTCTGGACTCATTCCAACAGATCCATGTCCTTCCAGTGCTGGGGACCCCAGAGCTGGATGCAGCACTCCAGGTGGGGTCTCACCAGAGTGGAGCAGCGGGGCAGAATCCCTCCCTTGCCCTGCTGGCCACGCTGCTTTGGATGCAGCCCAGGATATAATTGGCTTTCTGGGCTGAGTGCACATTGCCAGGTCATGTCCAGCCTCTCACTCACCAGCATCCTCAAGTCCTTCTCGGCAGAGCTTCTCTCAGTCTGTTTTTGGCAAAGCTGCTAACTGATCCACATGAGAGACAGCCTGAATTCCTGCTAGGGTCCCTGGCTGACAGGCATAAATCTCCTCCTGTCTTCTCTACCTTGTGGCAAGAGTTAGCACCAGGCCCTTTACCCATCCTAAAAACTTGCCCTACCCTCATTCCGACTTGCTCCTCAACTCTTGTTCCCGTTCTTGGTGTATAAGCCCTCCTACTACAACACCCTCAACACCTCAGACCTTAATAAACGATGCTCTGTCTTCTTCCTTCCAAGTTTTGATAGCACCACTGAACAACTGTATGACTTGACTAGTCCTGTCGATGCCCAGCCACAATCCTGCTGCCCTCTGGCATAAATCAAACCCTCAGTGAATGTTGGGTTTGTAGGCTGGTCTCACATGCTTCTCTCCATCTGCAGTTGGAACTGCAACTAATAAGAAAAAATAATCATTCCCAGACTTGGTGTTTGGTGGCAGGTGCAGCACCCCTCACCCCAGCATCAGTAAATATATCCCCAGGGGTTTAGCAAGATGACACAACTGCTCTGAAGGCTAAAACCTCTACATAAAACCTCTAAAATGAACCTCTTGTGGCATCAGAGGGAAGGGCTGTTGTTTAATGGGCTCCCTCTTTGCCCTCCTAGCCCTCTCACTTTAAAAATGTAATGCCATGACTCAATCAGGAGTTCTGCCCATTATGGGACCTAGAAAACTATTTAGGACTTGAAATCCAAGATAAAGAGCTTCTGAAGAAAAAGGAAAAGGTGAGCCTGTTTTTTTTTTGAGATGATTGTGATTTTTTTCTGAAAGGAGATCCCATCCCAGCTCTTTGCCCAGCCAGAACAAAACTGAATTGCAATGCCATTGGTGCCTGAGCATTGCTTCCACCCTGCTCCAGCCTCTGCTTTCTTCCAGCTCACTTCACATGTGCCCTGCAGTGAGTGTCAGTGCTCTTACAAGGAAACTGCTATACGCCAGGGAGACTGTCAGAAGCAGGAGCCTTCTGCTCTGTCTGTTTACCAGGGTGTCTGTCTGTGTTTATCAGTGGCTTATTCTATTTTTCAGATGCTGTCCCTTGCTCCTTGCCATCACATTGCCCTCCGCTTCCTTTACCACCCTAGAAAGGCAGTGGAGTAAAATGTATGCTAAGAAATAAACTCTAAATGTTAAAAACCCTGCAAACTGATGCTGATCAGCCACAAACTGGACCTGAACGTGCACCTTTATGGGTCTGAGGTTCTCCCCTGGCTTCTCACCTGTGGGTAGACTGCGCTTATCTTTGGTCTCCAGAAGCAGAGCTGAAGCAGAGAGGATATCAAAGAGTTGCTTGGCTTCATAGGCAGAAATCAGCTGGAGCAGACGAGAATGAAACACACAAGTGAGAGCCCCCCCAGTTGCTGCCCTGGCCCCTGTCCGGCCTCCCTGTGCCGAGGTACACTGCTCGCACCTGGGGCTGCAGCGGGAGTGGCACTGGCTCCAGGCTGCAGCACAGCAGCTATTCCTGTCCATCTGCAGCAGCATCATGCCCAAGGAGGAGTGCCCTGGGCACGCCAGGTACTTACATGTGCCCTCCTGGGTCGGTGGGCATTGCTAAGCAGAAGCTCACCATGCTGGGTCTTTGAAACCAGAGTCACGCTCTGAGCAAGGGTCAGAGGAAGTCATTTAGGGTTTTCTGAAGTAGTCTGAAAAGCTCACTTTCTGTTCACTTGAGCTGTGCAAGACTCACAAGCATGATACTGAATCAGGAGAAATGAAGCTGGCTGGGCAAACATCACTTGGCCTAATCTTATAGCAAGACTGAAGGTGAGTTGCATGTCCTACAGCTGTAGAGGAGTCCCTGTGAACCCCTGCAAACCATGGGCACTGACTTTTTCAGGTCCTAATGTTGAGAAGGTCTGTGGAGCCAGTACTGAAGCTGGTAATAACTCCCTATGAAGGGCTTAAAGATGGTCTACACCAGAGACAGCCTGCAGCAGCAAAAGCTGGCTCTGTCAGGCACACTTGCCTACAAAGAACCAGGTCATATCCCACATCCAGCAAATTAGAAATAATGCTGGGTTTGTTGCTTTGGGTTTTTTGAGTTTATTGTTGTTGTTGCTGTTTTCTTTCTTGCTTTCGTTATTAAACATTTATTTACCAGTTGGTGCCTCCTGCAGAGATGGGCATTTGGAAATCTGTGACTGGAAAAAGGACAAAAAAGGCTACTAATGATATTGCCATGTCTTTAAAAAGCAATGATAGTAACAGTCCCTACTAGCCCTTGGAGCTTCACATATGACTCCGCTCTGACGGAGTGTGACTGTACAGAATAGCAGCATTGGGCTCTGTTTAATTTTAGCCCAACTGCTCCAGATCAAATTTTCACAGCCTCCAACAAAAGACATGGCTTTTATTAGAGGCAAGAGTTATTCGTTTACAGTCAAGCCAGACTCCTTCCTTCTCACGCCTCAGCACAAATAATAACAGTTTTTCAGGCTAAATAAGGCTCTCCTGGCCATCTGCGAGACCCACTGAAGACTGAAAGATTGCCCAGGTGTAATTCAGGATAAAAATCCAATTTTTGGAACATTTAGCACTGCTGGGATCCAGTGCTGAGAGAGAAAGAGAGAGCGCCCAGTCCCATACTTTGAGCCAAGAAATCCTGATAGTGCAGAGACACTAAAATCTTCTCTTTTTTTTTTGTCTTCTACTTCCAGAAAATCTGATTTGAAATGATGAAGAATGACCATGTCGGGAAGTTTGGGGGTTTTGGTGTGGGTTTTTTTTGTTTTTTTTTTTGTATAGTGGTGTGGGCTTTTTTGTTTTGCTTTGTTTTTTTGGTTGGTTGGGGTTTTTTGTGGTTGTTTGTTTGTGGGGTTTTTTTTGTTTGTGTGTTGCTTTTATAGTAAGTACAGATTTCAGATTGTTCAGTGTCACACATTTTTTGAACAGGGAGATGGGCTTAAATTCACTCCTTCCAAAAATGGATTTAGGCAACATTGTACCCAAGACTGGATTCACCCTGAGCATCTCTGACACCATCTAGCTCCATTTTTCTGATTTTGGGGGCTACACACTTTGATGTGACATTACTTTCCCCAAAATGTACAAGGCTAGGAGTGCAGTGATGTTCTTCAGCTGCGCTCTGATGAGTTTCTTCCTACCCCTCCAGGTGTTAAGGTTTTGCTCAAGTCAAGAGAGATTTATCATCTTTAGTCTAATCTAAAGAGACCCTCATTCTTTGGGGCCCCTGGCAGAACTATGCCACCACCCTAAAGCTTGCTTGGCCATTAAGCCCAGCTCTGCGTGCTGCAGCTTCCCCGTGCTCACCTCTAGCAACACTGGGGGCTGCCAAGGGCTGCCTGGCCCGAGAGAGCTTTCCTGAGCAGGACATGTCTTTTGGCTGGTGGTGGTTCCTGGCAGACATCCATCAAGGCAAGATACAAGGCACATCCCGGTCCCATCCCGCCCCCCTTATGCAACCACCGCTGGCTAAAAATACAGCCGCAGCCCCTGCAGCCCCGGCCAGGCGAGATGCAGATTTAATGAGGCTTCCATGGCAACAGGCTTCACTTCGGCAGGGACCGCGATGCAGGGCACAGGAACGCTTGGGGGGAGAGGTGGTCCTTGGCTGGGGGAGAGCTGCACAGTTAAAAGCTCGTGGCAGTGGAGTTTGAGGTTTCTTTCCTCACTGATATTAATAAAATTGTGGAGTGTTTGGTTCAGTTAGCTGCAGTCAAAGAGGCAAGCTGTGTAGTATTTTTTACAGACAAACCTGGACCTATTTCTGCCATGAGAATAAATATTTACTAGTCAGCCTTAATTAAACTCAATCACCCACAGGCAGAAATGTTAAAACAGGGATAAATCAAGGAGTCTGTTTCAGCCTACCAATACCATAAACAACTTTTTCAGTAAAAAGTGGGTTTCTCACAGAGTTGACAAAATGCCGGAGTAGAACTGGCCAGTACAGTCAGGAGACCTAGGGACAGCTCAGGTCATGGAGGAAGTGGTATGGGTTTATGTTTCATGGGTGACATCCCCCGTGCCATTGCAGGGGGTGGGGCGGGGGGGAACACAGTAAAAAAACCCACTGTTGATGAGAAATCTGGGATAAAAAAATGTTGTAAGCATAGCTTTTCAAAAAAGAAAAAACTGAGATTATTGCCTGCTGTCCTCTATACTGATCCTCCTACACTGTGTGCAAGTGTAAGGACATATGCCAGCCAGAATCCAACTTTGGTGTGCATAGCTCTAAGTACTAGATCAGTAGCTGCTGTTCTGTGGCTCACAGGTGTTTATGGATCCATGGATTATTTCTGTGAAATGTGGAAAATACCTTGGACAAGCTAGCCTATTACCAGTCAGATTAAATTTGCTATTCAGAAAGTGACACCTTCGCTGGAGCATACTCTGAGTGTCACAGACCAAAGTCTCTGCTTCCTTTATAAAGACACAGTATTTTTCCAAAATGCAGGTTTGTTTTTTTTTCCCAAGAATTTCTCCTTATTTCCTTCACACAGTAATACTCCTCCTTGTGCTGGGACACTACTTCCTATTCAAGTATTAATAAGAATAAAAGTAACTCAAAAAATAAAGGTAAATAGTAA
This sequence comes from Climacteris rufus, assembly GCA_013398175.1. Classification (NCBI taxonomy): domain Eukaryota; kingdom Metazoa; phylum Chordata; class Aves; order Passeriformes; family Climacteridae; genus Climacteris; species Climacteris rufus. Next base: position 1,641,590 of record VZRZ01006846.1, on the reverse strand, counting down.
CATTTTCACTGCATTCATGAGAAAGCAAGGCATGATAAAATACTGTGCCTGGAAAAGGGAATGCCCAGCCTCTGCTCAATTCTACATAATTGGCACTGGGAACTTAAAAATCAAGGTCCTTAAAATTGCTGCTTATTATTGAAAATTCTGACAAAATCAGAGGCCCCTAAACTAAGGCACCTCTAAGATCAAGCACTCCAGAGTCAAGCGCCCAAACATGGTTTGAACCCAGTATATCTGAATGTTAAAATCAAAAATCACTATTGTCTACTTCTTTCTGCTCAGGTCATTGTATTCAGGCGTCCTTCAACTCAAAGCAATCTGCCCAGTACTCTTCTCCCTAGAATGAGCCATTCCTGTTGACGTGAAAAGTCATCACTTGGAGGCACTGAACCCTTATATAAGCTGATTTTGTATACATTAGCTCCCATCTGTTACGTCTCTCCTGCTAAGCCAGGTTCATGTCCTGCTATAAGCTTACTGAAACACAACGAGAGGCATTTCACTCACTGTAATAGAAAATCATCTCCCTATCCCGTGGAAAGTGCCTGCTGCTAGGAGGGAACATGGCCCATGTTAAACTACACACAGCACTAAAATTCTTGCCACAAATTAAGATGTCAATAGCACCAGGAAAATTTAAGGGACCCATGCAAAAAACTGGCCACAGCCACTTGCTAAAGCAGTGATATCTCCAGCACTGCAACTGCCCCAGACCTGACCATCTGTGGTCATCAAGCTGGAATGAAAATACTGCCTGTTCAGGCATCCCACTTCCTTCCTTTCTGCTCCTTATCACACAAGGCTCCCTGGCTGTCATCTCACCATCAGTCTCCCCTGAGCTGCACACAGAGGCTTGGCAAGACCTCCCCTCCTCTGTGGCACCACAGCTCATGCCAATTCAGTACAGCTGGTTGCTGGAGCTCACTCTGGTGTCTGTGCTGTCTCCTCTTGGCAAAGGTGATGGATGTACAGGTTAGACCATACAAACCTGCTCTCTCAGGATATTGTAGTCTGAACCACAGTGGTCACATGTCAAGATTTTTCTCCTTTGCCTTGAGAGCTCTGTTACAAAGAACTGTTGACATGAAATAGGCCTGGACAGTCATTTTGCATTGTATCGTGATGCAGTTCAAAACCCAATCTCATTATCCCACTGAGATCTGAAATAAATGATCAGTCATCAAAGCTGTGTATGCCCTTCTCTGGGTTGACAGATGACAGTGCAGAGGTGGAACTAGTGCAGCATCTTCTGTATCAAAGGAGGTGCCTGCAATACAGAAGCGCAACACTAGTGGGGAATGGGGAAGTCAGCCATGTCCACACCTTTACTTTTGATTAAAATTACAGCATGAACCACTATCATTCCCCATAACGTGAAGTTAAATTATGAATGGCACATAGGGAGAGCAGAGGCCTCTTCCACTTCAAGCTCCTTAGCTTAACCTAGATTTCCTAATCAAAGGAACCACGGTACTGGTACTGGTACCACTGGTACTGCCACCATGCAGTCCTTGCTCTGCCTCTGACAGTGTCCTTCCATTGTGACTCTAAGAAAGTCACTTATTTCCCCACTTGTAAAATGGGAACAAGCACTCTTTTGCCTCTGAAGCATGTCATAATCATGAATGCATTAATATTTCAAGACATTTCAATATTACGGGGGACAAAACACTTGAAATGCATAAATAAATACAAGCAAGGTTTTTAAGGAAAGGTAATATGCTTTACTAGCTCAACTAATACTGCTCTATGAGATTCTTAACATAAGGGATTTGTGCCCAGAATGTACTCAGTTTCAAAACTGAGATTTGTGTTTGAGCCTGTATAAAAAGGTTTGTATAGCCTTAAATAGTCTTTTCCTGGGAACTCATACCAATCAGCTGGGCTCAAGTTTCCTCTCCCTAGAGACTTATATCCTCAGGCCATCACAGTTTGCAACAACATAAATAGCTAATTAAATTCTTACTTAAAAGTAAGAAAGCAATAAGAAGGTGTCCTCAATTTCTTCTGGAAACACTGGCGTTCTCCACCACAGCTCTGGCTTCAGACAACTTAAGATGAAACCTACAGTATTTGCTGCAACAATATATTCCACCATTATTGCAGCATATTTGCTGCTCCAGTCACAGGGAAGGCAGCATACAGAGAGACGATTTGTCCTATAACCACCCACCTTGCTAAACAAGTTCATACAACCTGGTCAAACAAAGGCAAACTTTCAGGAAATGTCAAGACATGGAACTTAACAGGCCAAATCCTTAAAAAAGCTCTAGAACATCTGTACAGTCCTCACCAGGACTGAGGAAAGCCTGCCTGAGACAAGCTCTTGTAAGACTGACATCAGTCTTGCTAGCTTTTAAGAAATACAAAGGTGCTCCTGGTCTCTTGTAAAGAGCAAGAGCCCAGATGAGTCTACCAAGGTAATCTGAAAAGCACAGTATATCTGGAGAGGAGCAGTCAGGCAGCAGGAACTGGAACCAACATAAGCTGTCACAGAAACTCCCCCTCAGAGTCCAGGACCCTGCCCCGGAAGATGGGAGCGGACAAGATGCCCCAGAGGGGGCATCCTAAAGCACCACCTCTCCTGCCCGCCTTCCTCCAGTTATGCTGTCAGCATTGTCATTCCCAGACAGACTGGAAATCTTGCTTTACTACATATACAAAATGAGATAACACCTTTTTCGGCCCCAAAGCAACTCTCACAGGCTTTGCACCTGGGTTGTTTTCACACCTCACTGTGAAGCAGAGAACTCTGGCAGGTTTCCACCTCACCAGGCAGCTCAGCCACCTGGCCTCAGATATTCACCATGCTTTTTTTGTGTTCTCTCCCTTTCCAGGATTTTTCCATAGGGACACTCTTAGCAGCACAGTCTTCCTGGACACTGGCCCCATTTTTCGTCTCTTCCCACCCTTTCTGGCTCCACTCCCAGGAGTTCCTGTGCAAGATTCTCTGGATCCCCAGGAGGACCAACATGTGACTAGTCGATGGTGAAGAGACAGGCAGGGAGCTGCCTGTAAGGGAGATGAAGCTGTCAAGATGGGACAAGCTTGGCTTGCATGGACCTTCTCTCTGCTGGCAGGAGAGTGTCCAGCAGCACGACACTGAGACAGGGACATGTGGCACATAACCCGAATGAAGGCTGGGGTCGGCTCTGCTCCTTTGTCCATTTCAGGAGCCCTGCTGCGTCCTCAGCTCCCACAAACTAAGAAGTCAGCAGATCTGTCAAGAATGATAAAACCTAGCCACGGACCCTTAGACCTCTGCTTGTTATCAATTATGAGGCTTGCTGGCAGCACGTAGAGGCTTGCTGTGAATAGGTAGGCCACTGTCATTTCTAGCAATCTGATCTCTTACAGGACCCCTCATGTCCTAATGTCTCACACATTTTCATGCATTTACCCTCGCAGCATGCCAATAAGATGGGAACCAAGGGAAGAATTAAGGTAGGAGCTGTGCCTCCCATTCACCGTGTCCAGATGACACCACATAGCTCCTGGCTACTGGCTCCTGTCTGGGGAGAAGACCCTTTCTTAGACAAGGGTTGCTACAGATGACAGCTAGGGATGCAAAAGGATGCCTGAACACTGGCAAGGTCTGATGCCTTCAACCAGATTGTCCCTAGAGATTTTGGTGGCTGAAGCTACCATCCCGTAAATCAGAAGCATGCATAGCTTCCCATGGCTGCACCAGGAATGAACCCCTCTCAACCAGATCAAGCTGGTTCCTGGGCAGAAAGCTGGAGTAGCCAGGACCACCTGACTTAGAACTGCACTTATTGAACAGGCATATTTTTACACCTACCAGCTGAGAACCAGGCAGTCTGCTTCTCGTATGGAGCACTCAGAGCTGGGCCCGAGGCTTGGAGTATGTGCTACAGTTTTGAACACCTTGCAAATGCATCTCTTCTACTTCACTGCTTTTCAAACATTAGTAACATGGGCAAGGAGGAGTCAAACTTTGCCTTGTATTTGGCTTGATTTACAAGAGCTCACAGAAAGGCAAGGCTACATAGAAAGACAGAGAGAAGGTTTTTTTCTTGTTACTTTGTCTTAAGAATAGGTACACAATCTGGTGTGCTGGCGGTAAAGGGAAGTCTGTAGTAGATTACACCCTCCTTGCAGGCTGTTTTTACATTTCAGTCAGGCAATAGGAGAGGAAAGAGAGAGAATAAAATCATCACACTTCTTTTTTCCCCCTTCCCATACTCTGAATTTTAGAGAATGAACTGGAGATGAAGCTCCTGTTAAAGCACATTTAACAAGCAACTCTGGTCTGCAGCTCATGCATAAGTGATTGTCTCAATCTGAGTCCTGATCACCTCTGGGGAACAGCCTGCCAGAAGCACCAAAGGTGACAGATGTGTACTGTGTGTTCTGGATAAAAGCCTATCTTCTGCATAAGGTAGCTAAGAGATGATGCCTAAACTGAGCCTTGCCTTATTATCCAAAATGGAGACATTTACAGGCAGGTATTGTTTTCTGAAAGGGAAGGAAAAATAACCTCTGTGATGGAAGAGAAGGGAAAATTAGATGAAGACTAAAGAAGCAACAGTCTGAGTGAGAAACAGGATTCAGTGTATGCAAATATCTGGCTCTCACCATGTTCTCTTATCTCAGCCAGCTCAGTCCTGAGGCTAGAGACCAGGGGAGAGTTTGCTTTTGTCCTTTTGGGTTTTGTTATTCAATATAACTGCTCAAGTTAAAAGGGGCACCATGAATCTATATTGTCAAAAGGAAAATCATTAGCTCGAAGCCCTAAAGAAGACACTTCTGAGGGCTTGTACTAGCTCCCACATGACTGCTAGCATACCACATTCACTTCCTATCCCATATTAGAAACCTACCTGCTGCTTTAACCCCATTTGTTGAAAAAGCTGAGCATGAACTCATGAAGGAGACCCTTTTTGTTAAGCTCAATGGGAGGAAAAAATACCTCACATGAATGTAGTGAAGTTGTGTCAATTCCTCCATACACACAGGGAGCTTGCCATTCTGCCTAAGAGTAACTTGTTTGATGCAAGGTGGATCTGCAGTCTCTTTTCTCCTAAGACCCGACAAAACAGGCTGCAAGGCTTAGTTTATTGCTCTATCTGGTATCTTCTCATTTGGCTTTAATCCCCTCCAATATATATGCAATATTTCAAATGCTCTTGCAGAGATGGGGCTCTTCTGAAGACCTGACATTTTTATAGCCCTGGCAAGCCATCCATTTCTATTTAATTTGGTTCTTGACAGAAATAAATATATGCACTGAGATTTACATAGGGGTAGACAGGCCAATATTTTCAGGCTTGCATGTTGAGGGCTCTATCTGTACTGCAATCACTGCTAAAGCTAAAGGTGGTGTCAAGCTCCTTGTGTTGGCTATCACCAGCTGCTAGCAACATAGCCTCAGCAGTGCAGGGCTCCTCACAGGCTAAAGTTACTTGGAAGTCTGGGGAAAAATTAATTGACACAATTGCTCTCCAGGTTACTGCTTGAAACTCTTTAAAAACTCTCAGCTCCCCTTGTAAAAGCTGCAGTCACAGCACAAATATCACCAAAATCAAAGGCCTAAAATATAGATTTTATCCTTTCTGCACTACAACCACGCCTCAAGATGCTATATGGACACAGCTCCTGCTTCCTCTTCACATTTATAGTAGTTTTGTTACCTCTGCTTGAGAGCTTTGGCTTTAGATTCTCCAGACTGCTCACTAGAGTACACAAAACTCCTGCCAGCCCTGGATGGAGGATCTTCTTGATGTCAGGATGTAGCTGCTGCCTACACCACCACATCTGCCTGTTACCCCCATAGGAAGGGAAGCAAGGGCTGAAGCAAGCAGCACTTGATCTCGCCTCCTCTGAGGGACTGGAGCATCTCTCCAATGTGGAAAGACTAAGTGAGCTAGCACTGTTCAGCCTGGAGAAGAAAAGGCTCTTATCAATGTATATAAATATCTAGAGTGAAATTACAAAGAGGACAAAGCCAGGCTCTTGTCAGTAAGTGCAGTGATGCTCAGTAAGTGTATCTGAGGTGATAAGCACAAACTGAGAGAAGACTCTTTGTGAACACCAGGAAACACTTTTTTACAAGGCTGACCAAAAACGTTGCGTAGTTCACATCCTTGGAGACAGTCAAAATACGTCCAGACAAGTTCCTGCATAACTGGCTCTAGGAGGCCCTGCTTGACAGGGGGTTGGACCAGATGACCTCTGGGGGTCCCTTCCAGGCCTCAGCCACTCTGTGATTTGGTGAAAACTGTGAATAAGCAGGATGACAAAATGTGAAATGATCACTCTGAGATTCTTCCCTCCAATGGAATAACTGTTTTTCAAAGAGCACAACAAACCAGAAATGGTCCAAAAACATTGCCATGTGCTGGGAGTACCGTGAGAAAACTGTTACAGGCAGAGTATGCACAAACTGATGTTCTGTCTGAGACTTGTGCAAGGGCTGGTAAGACTCAAGCTGATGGAAGCTCTCTGCTTCAAGCTAGGTTGCATTGGCCTGCATGTTTTAATTAACACACTGGTACCTACCTCCTTCCGTCCTGAAAATGCTTGCTATCCCACTGGATTAACACATGAAACGATTTCCTCTCTGCTCCTCTGATACAATGACATGTCCACAGAGGAAAGAGGATTGGTGACCCTTGTTCTGAGATGGATTAAACCCCTGGCTGGACTTCCACAAGCAGATTAAGGGAAATGACTGCCTAACCCTCTGTTCTGAAAGGAAAATAAACCCTGATCATTGTGAAGGCTAAAACTTGTTGAGAGAAAAGCCAAACCTTGTGCTCCTGGGATCTTGAACTAGAACAGCCAATGCAACGTGGTAAAAGGATGTTTAATGTCTCAGTGACTGAAAGAACATAAAAGCAAACTTATTAAAATCCATACGGTAGTAAGTGGCTCTTAAAGCATGGTCTGTGGGGCACCAGTGGCCTGCAGAGCATCCCTACACGGTCACCAGACCAGTTGTTGTTGCAATAACAAAGTATCTGTCACTTTTTAAACAGGAACCTGTCCTGCTCTTTCTACTACTGTCCAAGATTCATAGAATTTCCCAAGACCGTTTTTGACCAGCTAAGCTAAAAGAGAGCCTTAGCCTGTCTCTCTGCACCAGGCTGTCCTGAGGCTCTGTTTGATGGCTGACTTAAAATGTGTAGAGAGAGGCACAAAAAAGCCAAGCAGAGGACTATAAGCCATCTCAGGAGCACTGCAACTCACCTGTCAAAGGGTCTGTAAAGAAAACAAGCAAACAGTGTAAGCATCATTTTGGGCAGGGTGCTCTAACCAGCCAGCTGTGCCCACTGCACTGAGTTTTTCAGCTTATACTTTACCTATGATGTTCACTAATGTTTCCTTTTTGGATAATTAGCCTTGGCATTGTATTTATCTCAGGGAAGAAATGGGGTCAAGAACTGATGCATGGAAGAGGAGAGGAAGATGATGGGGAAGCTAAAAATGCCAAGAGGATCAACTCAAGAAAGTCCCCAGTTGCCACCTGGTGGATAATTTTCAAAAGCAAAAGAACAGGAATTCCCAAACCCCCTTTATTTTCAGCTCACTTTGAAGAGCTCCCTTACAGGGTTGTCTTGAAGAGATGCATCTCTGATAGAAAAAGCTGACCTGAAATCTTGTAATAACAAGGTCTCTTATGTTTCTTCAGGGCCACAAAATCCACATAGCAGTCTTCATCTATTCAGGGTCTGTGAGTGCCTTCTAGCCCTTCGTTAAGCAACGTGACTAACACTTGTCACGTGTGCTTTATTAACACTCCCTTCTTCCCTGCGGGCTCTGGGTGCAGAAGGCTCCAGATGCAGCACACAGTTTTGCCTTTATGGTGTTCAGAGGTTTTCTTTTTTCAGGGTATTTGCTACTGTGTGGTCCTGTTGGCCACAGGAGGGTACCCCACAGGAGGTCCCTTGCTCCAGTGGAGAGTGACTCCACTGCCTGGAATGGGCTGTGCCTGGCAGAGCAAACCACAGAACACCATGGCAGGTACAGCTCGAGACTGCAGAGAATTTAACCACAAGCATCATGATAACATCTTATTGAACCTCAGCATGGGATTAGAGTGGGATATGCCTCTTGCTGGAGGAGAGGACACCTATGCCTAACAAACCCATTCCAATTGCTGTGCAAAACACCTCACATCCTAAGCACAGCTGGCAGTGGGCTAATCTCACCTGGCACACCAGAACAGGCCAGCTCAACACTAATCAATTCTTGCATCTCCTTCACGATACAGGTAGTTTTAAATCAGGAAACTGAATGAAGTTAGGGCTGTTACAAAAAGAATCTATCTGTGGGTAACATGTAAAGAATTTTGCTTCTTTCCTCTCAGTGTGGGCACACAACATTGTGAAAATCCCAGCTACTTCGCTTTGGTGACCTGAGGCAGTAGGTGACCTTATCTCTCAACCAATCTTTGCAGTGGCTCTATCTCCCTCCCCCTCCATGCTGGGGATGGCAGAGCAGCACCGCTGGTATGCACAGTGAGTCAGCAGCCCCACAACTCCCCAATCATGGAAACGTTCCTGCTCCCATGGTCTGCTCATAGCTTTGCAACTAAGATGGAACACCCCAAAAAAATGTCTTCAAAGAAGGCAGGTCCTCTAATGCAGTCAACACACCTATCAAAAATGCTCTGTCTGGGCCAGGGTATATGCAGAGAGCTGGTCCTGATCACAGGCAGCCTGCAGGAGCCTTGCTTCAGGCTCCACTCTACAGAGAGATAAGCCACCTTCCTCCTGCTCACAGGGCCTGCAGGGCCCAGCTGATGGTGGGATGGTCACACTGTATTTCTGAGAAGTCAAAATCTGCCAGTGAATGAAGGGTGCTTTTTTGAGTTTCTCAGCCAATGCTCCTGTGAGTAAAATGTTATTATAGCTAGGAAAAAAATGCTCTCTGAACTTTTGTTGCTAGCATCTGAACTGAAGCCCACTCCTGAGATTTCAAAGGAGTTTCTTTAGCTTTTTAACTTTTCGCTGCTCTTTGCATTTCCATGCCTGGACAGTGAAAAGGCTAAGTAGACTAATGCTGTTTTCACAGTGTGCGGATTGTGTTCAGCATCATCCTGGCAATACCAGGTCTCTTGAAGTGAAGTTCTAGCCTCAGTTTCTATGAAGACACCTGAACTCATTTAAACACTCCAATTCTGCCTATGCTTTTAATCAAACCCTTTGAGATCACCTTTGGGGCCCACTGTCTTTGTTCTGCAGCCAAGAGCATGTCCTACACCTTTACGCTGCTCTGAATTCAGCCATAGTCAGCGGCTCTTTTTAGACTGAGCAGCACTAACCAGGAAGGACCAAAACCAAGGCTTCTGTGTTTGCTTTGTATGATACCAACTAGTCCTGCAATAATGAGGCCCCCACTGCATTTCCATCACAGCTCAGTCACTCTGTATCACTGGTCCTCTAATGAGGATATTTCTGAGATAAGGGGGGCTGGGGCTGAACCCTGAACCTTCAATTGACAAAGGTGGTGTGGCTTTTTGCCTACCTCCCAGAATGTCCCTTATGAGGTCTGGATGCCTCTAAAAAGAGTTAACCCCTCCCACTGAACTTCTACGGTTTTGCTCCCTCTCTGGCCTGGCACCAGTGTCTTTAACTGGCCATTCACCTTCTCACAACAAAGATGTCACCAGGATAGGACACTCGTTTGTATCTTGCATGGGAAGTGTTGACAGCCTTGTAACATTGATTTAAGGAAATATTCCTGACAGAATTACACTTACACTTCCAAGTAGTTTGTACTCATTCTTATTGATTTTGATCAAATAAGAAACCATAGTGGTTTAATTAAAATGGGGTTGAAATCTGTAGCAAACCATAGTAGAGACATTAAGTAGATCCCTAGCTTACATATATTTTTAAAGAAACAACATAATTTGTTCCTTGGTGTTCAATCTACAAGGTTAATCTAGTATTAGCATCCAGATTTGCAAAAAGCAATAACCTCTTTAAGGGCTATCTGTGCTAGATCTGACTGTTGATCACCCTTTCAAATTTAACAACAGCATAATATGATAGGCTGAGAGAGCCTGGGGTTGTTCAGTCTGGAGAAGAGAACGCTCTGGGGAGACCTTATTGCTGCCTTGCAGTACTTAGATTAGGCTTTGAAAAAAGAGGGAGAGTGACTTTTTACACAGGCCAATAGCAATAATACAAGAGGGAATGATTCTAAGCTAAAGGAGGAGAGATTTAGATTAGATGTTAAGAAGGAAGAAACTCTTTTGTGACGGTGGCAAGATACTGGCACAGGTTGCCCAGAGAAGTGGTGGATATCCCATCCCTGAAAGTGTTCAAGGCCACATCGGATGGGGCTTTGAACATCAGGAATGATACTTTAAGACCTTTCCAACCCAAATCATTCTACCGTTCTATGATCATTATTAGTGGAAATGGCTATATAAAACATAAAAATATTAAAATATTCCCATCAGTTTTTAAAGATCCCAATTATATTTTTAAAATTCATTTTGGTCTCAGAATTTGACTCTATATATCCATCCCCTGCTGGAAATTCACTCCTGAAATCAAATCTGTCAGTGGCATGGAGTTTAATTTGATCTTGTGACTCTCTCCAGTACTCGCTACTAAGCTAACCCATTACATTCTGGACAACATATTAAGCTGTGACATAACAGCAGGGTCACACAGACATGAGTAAGAAGCAATATGAGAGCCCATAAGAACCCTGATCCTTCACTGCTGCCTGTGCTCTGAGTTACTCATATTCTGCAAGGGTAGAAAGATGATATGAATTTCTGCTTAGAAGCCTGAACCACAGGGCAATAATCAGAAGCCAAAGGTTAGTTTTAGTCCATCACAGAGCTGATTGCTAAGAAATCACCCAGAAAACTGTAACCCAGAGGGTTGGGGTGGAAAAGAGATTCTCAACTACAAGTAACCCAGCTGGTTGCACGTACAAACCTTTGGCAGCTCACAAAAGGCAGTCATCTTCACATACGCCTACTCATCCCTGTGGCGCAGACTTCCAGATAAGAGGTAGTGCTTCTCTACAGTACAAATGATAGGTGTGGAGATACACACAGCAATGCATGCTAACAGAGTGTACCAACACTGATACCTACATGCTTAAACATCATCCTCACTGGGAGACACGGGATCTCCTGCCTGCCCACACTGTTTCCTCCAGGAAAGGATGTGCTGCTGTGCCAGACTGCAGTGCCTTTGTCAGCAGCATCACCTACTGATGGGTGAAGGATGGGGACCATCCTGGGGTGGGAAAGTGAACATTAGGCAGAGCATCTTCTTTCCTCCTTCTTGCTGCCCAGGAGGCCAGGGTGAAGAGGAAAAAGAGGGAGGAGGAGGCAGGACCATGGATCCATCAAACCAAGTGGTCTCCACAGACCTGGCCTTGGACAAGGTAGTAGAAAACTGGCATATTCAACAAACCATCTGTTTGGCCTAATATCTGAGGATCAGAATCAACAGCAAGAGAGAAAACTTAAGGAGTCTGAAGTCTTTATGGTATAAACCCACCCATGCTGCAGTTAGACTCAGATGGAAGGGCTTAAAGACAACAGCTTGGTACCACCATACAGGTGGGGCTCCACTGCTGCTCCACCCTTCTTGCTACAGAGGAGAGGGACAGGTCTGAGCCACAGAAAAGGAACTGTACTTCTCTGCTGGTTTTGGGATAGAGTTCACTTTCCTCACAGTAGCTAGGATGGGGCTGGTTTGGATTTCTGCTGAAAGCAGGCCTTTTCAGTGTCTTGTATCACTCCACCTGCCAGAGGGCTGGAGGAGCACAAGAGGTTGCGAGGGGACACAGCTGGGACAGCTGACCCCAAGTGGCCACAGGCACATCCCACAGCATAGGGCACCATGCTCGGCACGTAAAGCCGGGCGAAGGAGGAGGAAGGGGGTACATTGGGTGATGGCGTTTGCCTTCCCAAGTAACCATTATGTGTGATGGAGCCCTGCTCTCCTGGGGATGGCTGAAGACCTGCCTGCCCACTGGAAGTGGTGAGTTAATTATTTGTTCTGTTTTGTTTGCACCCGTGGCTTTTGCTTTTTCTGTTAAACTGTCTTTATCTCAACCCATCAGTTTTCTCACTTTTACCCTTCCGATTCTTTCCCCAGTCTCACTGAGGAGAGAAAAAGGGAGCAGCTAGGCAGTGCTTAGTTGCTGGCTAGGGTTTAACCATGACAGACTCACAAGGGGAACACCATTCAATTTCCACAAACAAAAAAAAAAAGGAACGAGGAAGCCTTGTCCCCAGTGTCTACATCGGACAAGAGTTTGGGCAAAATTAGGCTATCAATAACTCCAAGAAAAGTCCCTCAGAGGGCTCTTTCCACCAACTTTCACCTGGGATGCCTGCCCAGGAACAGACAGCACTGATGCATGTTCTTCTTCCCTCCTACAGTCATTTACTTCAGACTCCTCTTTGAACAAACTATCCTCTGTTACCCAGAGAGCAGAGACAATGCATCTTCCAGGTGAAGAGTCAAACCTACTGGAGTCTCAAAGAGACTAGAGATCTCATGTTTTGATTCCTGATTTCAGAGCAAGGATGCTCAGATCTGGATCTAAAGTGGCCAGAAACGTAGGGCTGTTGGTCTCTGGGTTGCTCTTATTGGACCAGCATGTGACAATCCTGGGTCACTGCAGAATGAAGCAACCTTGGCTTGTGTGGCACTGGACACAGCAACTGCTGGAGATGTAGGCCAGGCACTGAGGGACAGACCTGAGAGCATTCTTTGGAGCATCTGGCACCTGGAAGGCTGAGTAAAAGACCGCTTAACAAGCTTCTTGTTAGTTTCTTTCTCATGGACATTTATGGCTCTCATGAATGTAAAATAAGCCTTTTCTATAAAGACGCTGATGACACAGCTGGCAATCCTTCCTTGAACATGGTCAGAGAAAATTAGGAAAGGAAAGAAAAACACTTCTGCGGGCTGCTTTGGTACTCTTTGCATCTTCCACCACACAGTGAGCTGCCGTACTTCCCACCTCCCCAAGCTCCAGTCAATAAGACCTGTTGCGGAGGAGCAAACCAGAAGCAGCCTCAGACTCCCAAACCAGCTCTCCTCCAGAGCTTCACCTGGGACCTTCATCTTCTCCTTGTCTGGGGATCTGCTTTTCAGCTCTTGCCCCCAGTCCCAGCCTGAGCTATGCTGCAGGTGTGTGCCTGTCACAGCTGTGCCTGCTGCATGTACCCTGCCAATGGACTCCAGACCCTGACACACTCTCCATTCCTGTCTCATCACCACAAACCTCTCCTCCTGCACATCCCAACTTTTCCATCACCAGGCTGTGCTCAACCTGTGCAGCTGATGTTTACCACTGACACTACACACCACCAAGCCCTCTGGCTCCAGGCACATGCAGGCAGCTTGTTCTGCCTTCTGGGCATCAGAAAGCTGGACACTAAAGCACACATGGGCACACATGCTTTCTGCTACATCCTCCCACATGCCCTGCCAGACGACCACCTGCAGCAGTGAGGGAGTCCTTGCAACTTAGGCTTGATTATTACTCATCCCTGATTTCCAAAGGTGATGTCCAGTCTGGGAATGGGTGAGTCTAACAGGTCAGTAAGGCCTTCCCAAGGTGCCTCCAGGAAAACATGTCATTTATAAAACAGAACTGTGTGGAATATCAGCTGTATTGCACATCATCACACTAACTGCTGCTTGCTCGCACCCAGGTAAACAAAGAAGCCAAGAGTGCGCAGCCATTTCATTTTATTAATTAAAGTGACTGGCATTTATACAGCACCAAAGCACTTTGCAAATCTTAATTAAGCTTCGCAGCAGCCCTGTGAGGTGAAACGTGTTCCCATTTACAAACAGCAAAAATGAGACATAGTGAAGTAAGCGACTTGTCAGTGCACTCAGGAGCTCAGTGGAAAAATCAGGACAGAATCCTAGATCCTGCTGCCTTCCAACCCCATTCCCTAGCTGCTGCTCCCCACCCATATGCTCTAACCTTGATCAGATACCACCATAGGGGCCTCTAAACTCCAGCAGCCACACGTGGGTGGGAGTAACACCAGCACAGAAAGCTCAAACGTTCTCCTCTGCCTAAGAGATGCCTCAGGAATCTATAAAAAATTTATTACTTTTCATATATTGAAACAGGTGGAGAACCTACAGCCAAGGCTTCAGAACGCCTCCAAAGTTCATTTCACACTGCCCAAGGCCACTGATTGTTATTGTGCTCACAGTGGAGAAGACTAATACTGGGTATCTGGGCACTGAGTTATTCCCACTGAGAAACATCCCCAGCAGCCAGAGGAGAAGAAGGGAGACCCTGTCCTCACCAGCCTGCCTGCCCTGTCCCCGGGAGAGCTCTCACATGTGCTCCCCATGGTCACACCAATGTAAGGGCAGCACCAGACCTGGGGGCTGCTGGCAGTGACCCTGCCCAGCCATCAGCACTGAGGAACAGACAGCAAGGGTCTGGCTGAGGGGCAGAGGGGAAAGGGGGAAGGCCACTGTTTGAGACAGCATCAGGGGCAGAGTCTCCTTGGTTTGTGGGGAGGAGGAGGAAGAGGAGGAGGAGGAGGAGAGGGGAATGAGCAGCTTGACACCCCACAGCCACAGCAGGGATCTGCTCCCATCTCTCTTGGGGTGGGACCTTGCTCTGCAAGAGCACTGCTCTGGAAGCGAACGCCTGCCTGAGGGAAACAAGCCTGACAGATATTTTGCACAAATAATTGAATTATTTTTAGATGCTCAACACATCCACTTGCAAGACAGCTAGCCACACAGAAACGAACAGATCTCGCAGCCCCTTGCTAATCCACTGGAACAGCTAATCTCCTTAACCCTTGTAGCTCATGAATAGTGGCAGGCACATGACTTCCCTTGAAGAGGCACTGTACCTTGTTACTTCTACCCCAGACGTGCCCAAACGAAAGAGACCTGCACTAGGGCTTTTTTCTTTTTTTGTCTTTCATTTTATCAGGAGAAAGGTGCATCCAGATAGGATGCCAGGAGAAAGGGACCAGGACAAACCAAGCAGGGAAGCGCCCTACAGCAGAGAGACCTTTCCTCTCTTCCTTCATTCTCTCCTTTGCTGTTTCTTGCAGCTTGACATATGCACAGCCATGATTCATCCTTGCCAAAGCGAAACAGGGTCATCAACAGCCATACTAAAAGCATGATAGCTGGGTTGAGGGAGAAGAGGTTGTACAGCCTCAAGCTTAAAAGCCAAAGGCTTGGTTTGGCTTAGCATGGAAAAGAAACCCCTGGAGTCACCTTCTGTTTTTCTTTGACTTTTCATTACTTTCACTAGAACAATCTGAATCACCTTATTTTGAAAGGCAGCTCAGCATCAGTGCTCTGTGGATACCATTTGTGCTCAGTTCTGCCCTCATCCTCCACAAGACCAAGCATAGAGCCTGACTCCCAGAGGCTCTATCATCAACTTTTTTGTCTACAATGCATGCTGTAAACAGCAGGTCTGTAAAATCTTATCAGTTTAAGTGAGATAAACAGTATACAGAAAAAGATCCCTAAATACATGCATATACAGATTCACACAAGGCTCAGGGAAGCCAAGGGCTGTATCTCAACATTTCTTTTCTCCACACAGCCAGGACATAAAGACAGTACCTGATATTTCAGTGCTGCTCAGGAAATATCCCAACAAATATGAGTTTGGTTATATTTTAACTAGCTCTCTCAGCAGTTCTGCAAAATTTATGGAATTGAGACAAAAAGGATCACACAATATATTCACAGTGGCAAACAAATGTTACTGCATCCAGAAGAGATGCAGGAATTGCCCAGTCACTGATGTTGGTATGGCTGTTATCAGTTCTGATGCTGCTAAATGCTTTTAAGAAACTCTCAACTGCTGCAAAACAGGTAGAGGAGCTGTTCTAAAGCCATCGTTGAATACTTTGACATAATACAAACCTGGATTAATTTCTAGTTAGGATGTAGAGGCAAGAGGTTGGGGAGAGTGGTATTTCTACATCTCATGAAATTTGCCTAATGGAGCCACAAAGGATAATGATTTCTTTTAACAGCATGCCACAACCTGAGCAGAGCCCTGCTCTGCTGCTGGGAGAACTTTTGCTGAGTTCAGTCAACTAGCTCTGCAGTGTCCCAGCAAAAGTAGTAATGAGCCCTGCACTGTGTGTACCAATGCAGAGGAGAAGGCCTGGCCTTTCCCAAGATCTGGCCACAGCCCTGCAATCCTGCTTTATCAACAAACATCCACCAAAAAGTCTCAAAGTTATCAGAATTCAAGCTCAGCCCAAGGTGCACTGAAAGGAATGCTAAAGTTAGCTCCAACTTCTGCAGACACAGCACAAGTCCCATCATTGGCAGTGGATCTGCAGCAACAAATCTAATTTACAGATTACTTTTCCAAATTCAGCAATATTTTCAACATAATTACAGCAGTACAAGACTCAGTGTTCAGGTCTTGGAAGATCCTTAGGCATCCTAGTATCCATTTACATCCCCTGTTATCTCTGCTGCTGTGAAAATGACTACTTATGGAGAGCCTGTTTGCCAACAAGTGGTTTTACCCACTCTGAAGAAAACCTGAAGAAAACCCTCTGAGATGCTGTATCAAGAAATTAAACTGTTACCTCTGCAATGACTTCAGCTTTTTTTCCTAACCTGGAAAAGAAATTTAAAAGCCACCACTACAAGGAAGTGGTAGGTGGGATTTTTCACAAAAGCTTTTCTGTACTATTCAGAGAATCACCAAAATGGTCAAACAGTCAAATGAAAAGCAGATTTTCCACGAGTCTGCAGAAGAGCATAGCAAAGCTGTGTTCTGTCCTTCCTATCTCAGTTTTGTAACATTAAGAAGATTTCAGTTTGTTAGCAGTGTCACAGTAGTACCTCCCAACAGTAACAAAGTCAGAATTAATGTTAAATTAGCATTAATATTTAAAATAAGTTATTCTATTCCATGCTTCAGTGTTTGTGAGGAGATCAGGATAATCTCTCGGAGGATTTCTAGTTGGCTTCCCTGCCAGGGCATCTGCTAGATGACAACTGATACTTGCCAATATTTGATTTTGTTCAATACCTCAGGAACATGGTTGAGATGCATGGTTTCTTCAAACAAGTCCCTGTCTGGGACTTCTGAGTGGGGAACATAGTTGGATTACAGCTAAAAATTAGAGATTTTGGAGCAAGGAAAGGCCCCTTTTCCTGCCTGCCCTTTCCAGCAGCCTGCTGGGGGTGTTCCAATGTGAATTTTGCTTCTCCATCTGACTGCACATCCTGGCTCCCCACGTCTCTTTCTCCTGTTGTGCCCAAGCTGATGTGACAAAAACAAAGTCTCACCCTATATTTCCCTGCTCTCTGTACCACCGGCTGCTTCTTCCCACCAGCTCCCACTGACCAGGGCACCCCTGACACGTTCTGGTCTTGCCCACTGTCAAGAGAAATTGAAATTTAGAAACTGCAACTCAAGGGAAGAGCAACTTGTCACACTGTCTGCAGCGCACTGCTTCTCTGGCCTTGATGTACAGCTGGGATCACTGGGGACCAGCAAACTGGGTGGATGTTTCTAGCCAGAAACCTTGCCTCTGTTATAACCACGTGTATCCCCACCAGAAGCATTGCCCCCTGCAATGTTAGTGCCAGTGCAGCAAGGGGAAATAGTGCCAGTGCACACCAGCCATTTATGAAAAAATACACTGGGGATTGTCTGGCAAAGGGACAAATAGTCGCAGGCAAAATTGATGATTGGCTAAAGCCATGCTTTGTGTAACTGCTCAGCAGCATTTCTAAAATCAAACCTCCCCTGCATACTGGGTCCTCTCAGAGGGTGTCCCAAAGACACCACATCCTCTTCACCCCAGTCCTGTTAGCACCCTTATACACACAGTGCATTCTTGGACTCTGCCCATGTCAACTGAAGGCCCCCAGCCTGGGATAGCTGGATTCGACATCCCCAGGCACCAGAGTGGGGCACCACATGTCCCCTGTGAAACACTTCAACATGTCAAGTCATCACGGTTAAACAGCACAAGGCCACCAAAGGGTTAAAGCTAGAGAGCCTATTGCAAAGGCAGTACCAGATGAAACAGAGCTCAGCCTTAATATATTGGAGGGCAAAAGCCTCAGGGGGGCTTTTGCTGAAAATCTTAATAGGATCAGCCTACAGGATTCACTTCCATCCAGAAGTCAGTGCCTAGATATCAACTAGCGAAGGGGCTGGATGCCCTGCCTGCACCAGGCTGTCCCCTCCAGCCCTGGGGAGGAGCGGAGCTGGGAGCTTCACCTGGAAGCCCTGGGAGCTTCACCTGTCCCTGATCTGCTCTTTCTCAGCAGGACCCAGGTAGCTGCTCCCAGGCTCCTGGCTTTACCTGCCTCCCAGCCTGGCTGGAGACCCAGATCTTGCCTTCACACTGCCAGCCTACCAGCTGGCCCTAAGAAGGAGGACAGGTGAAATGTCACTCATTGCAATGGCTATTAAACAAGATCCAACAAAGAAGCTGCACTCACGTTTCTTTCTTTCTCATATTCAGACTTATTTTATTTCATGGAAATGAGCATGCAGGGATCGTTTCATTTATGCTGCTCAGTACTACCAACTCCAATAACGTGTTTCCTCATTTACATCATCAAGGGATGTAAATTTGCCCCAAAGAGCCCGCAATCCACCCACAAAACTCTCCCCTGAGCCAGACAGAAGAAGAGCACAGGGTAGAAAATAATGGCCGGGACAATCTAGAGCAACCAGGAAAAATCCAGGAGAAGAAGAATCATGACGAAAGGGAATAGGAATAATCTGCAATGCTACCTTATGAATTCTTCTGTAAAACTGAAAAATACTGTATTTCAAAAATCCCCTCTGAAATGGGCACACCTCTAGCCACTGCATTTTGCTCCCAGACCCTTGCAGCATTCACAATGAAACGTGAACAAAAGCATAGAGAAGTGGCCTGTGGAGCTGGGATGCTGAAGTGTCACAGCTCATCACAGGGTGGAGAAAAAAACACCCCCCAGCTCTGACAGCTCAGCTCTGCATGTCACATCAGTGTCCATTGAGGAAAGTAGGCACAGGAGATGTTTCAGAACAAAAAACACTCTACACGACAAAAGCCATGTCTGTGGGAAGAGGAAGGAGCTCAAGGGGCCAGTGGAGATATGGCAGAATGAAGAGGAATGAAAGGTTCAATTTCAAGCTACCTAAGAAACTAAAGTTAAAAAGACCATTTCTAGATGTATAGCTTCCTACCAAGAACTAAAATTGCTTTTGCATCACATTTTCCACAGTGTTGATAGCTAAAGTATCATGCATGATACTTGTGTTGTGGTTAACATCCTTCCAGGAGGTGTGGAAGCACTCAGGTTTGGAGCAGCAGGCTCAGGTCAGCGTATACATCCGAATGGTGACGTGAAATTTTTGTGACCCAATCCTGACTTGCTGAGGGAGAAAAGGGAACCCCACGGACTCAAGTTCAAACAGAGCTTACTCCTGGCTAGGAGGCACTAATGTGAGCGGCATCTGCATCTCACTTTTGCACAAAACAGCTGAAAGTGACCCACCCAAAACCCAGCAATACATGGTCCATGAAGGACCTGCTGAGGGAATGAATGGGAGAAAAGCTGGGATCATTGCCCACCTTTTGCAATCTGGGGACCAAATAGTTACAGATTCATTACAGCATCTCTCCTCCTACCTGCAGCTCCCAGTCTGACTGGTGCCATCATAACCTTATGACATGACCCATACAATACTGTCTCCTTTGAACTTCAGACACTGACTACATAAGAGCTCACCATTAGAACCGAGATAAGCACTTTCAGAACAGTTTCCAGGGCCTGGGTAATTCAGGAGGTTGCCAGCAGACCTTGGGACTTCAATCTTGAACTGGCTGGTTCCTATACAGCCTCCCTAGGACAGCAGATTAATAGCTGATTGCCAACCTGGGGTTCATTTCACATACCATAAACAGCTGTGACATCCCAGAAAAAAAAGCAAGCTTCAGACATGCTGAGTGTAACAAAGATACACAGTCAAAAATAACTAATTCTAGAAATGCTGTGTTAAGCAAACATTTCACCAAAATACAAGAGTTACCTTTTAGAAGAGAATGGTGGAAGCAATCTTGTATATACAGTCACAGTGAAGTTTTGTGCAGTTCCCTATGTCTCAGAGGGGTGGGAACAATTCTGAGTTCTCTGCCTGATGATTGCTGCTGACGTAGTCTCCTAGAAGCATCTCTTGAGATCTTCAAAAAGGCAGAAAGTGAAGGCATTCCAGGCAATTCCTCTACCTCTTCATCTGCAGTTGTCACCAACAGCTGTGCCTGATTTTCCAAGAGCAAAAGCCAGCTGAATTCCATATTTCCCAGAGAGTGCTAGACAGACCCTGTCCTTACCCTACCTCCCACAAGAGAATAGCAGACGTCTGCCACATCGCGCAGGTGACCTGTTTGATCCACCTCAACATCCTGGCAGTGCCCAACTCCAGCTGGTTTGGGCATGGTGCCTGCGGCACACCAACCTGTATCAGAGGTCTCTAAACAGTCTTTGCTTTCTCCTGGCCCTGGCAGGCTTTCAGTTCCTGTCTGAAAGCTTGAGGATTCCTTTCATCCTATTTTGTACAACTGGTGATGCTATTCTTATTCAGAGAAATGTCTAATTCATAGAAACATTGTTCACAAATGGGAGCAAAAAGCCTTGTGCACTGGAGGAAAAGCTCTTACCAAATACAAAGTTGCAGCAGAGCTCGTGCTGTCTCTTCCTGCTGCAGCCCCATCTGTCATGGCTTTGTTACCCTGATGGCATTACCTGACAGACCATACCTACTTATTCCCTCCTTCCCATCCTTTTTCACTAGTCCTTTTCCTTGGGCTACCTCCAGGCCCCAAGCAGATCCAGAGACAGATCTAAGACATTTGGCTTGAGAAAGAAATATCTTCTTCCTAACTCCTCTCTCCAAGGCCTCAAAACTCTCTCCAGTCTCTTTTCAATTATCTCAGTGGCAGCTCTTGGCAACTCAGAGGATTTTTGGAACAGATCAGTCATATCTGCTGCTCCAGGTACTCTGCCTGCACACAGCTTTTTGAGGATAGAGGATGTGGCTAAGGGATGGCATCCCCATCTGAGTTTTCAGAAGACCTATACAGCTAAGTCCAGGCGGTGTCAGTGGCATGCCTAAATCAGAGGTGGGAATTCAGCTGCCTTCTCTAAGCTTTACCTTCTTCAAAACCTTCATGGACATGAACAAGCAAGGGTGAGACAGAAAGTGAAAGGAAAAGTAGGCGAGGCAAGGAGGCAATAATGAGGGATGAGATCCAGAAGAATTTAGGGATTTGCCTTGTGCTGTTTGCTGAAGGGAGTATCACACTTGTCCAGGCCTATGCTACACCAGGAGGCAAGAGACAGAAAATGAAGACAGGTGATCCTGACCTGGCTTCACAGACACTCACCTCTGTGGAGTAATGCTGGCATGGGGACAGACTCTTTTGATTCCACAAGCTGTTGACTCAGGCGTGAGTCCATCTTACATGAATGGACAAGATCCCAGAGCACGGGGAGACACTAGGAGGGGACAGACTCTGCCAACCCTTGTAAGCAAGGCTAAGTGATGCACCAGCATTACCCCTGCATGGGAAGTCACCAACAGCTCTGCAAACACACAGGGCACCGCAGTGTCTCCCATTCTCCCTGCCATTTGAGGCTCGAGAGAAGCACGTTGTGAATGTGCAAATCCCATCCAGAGGTCTCCTAGGTCTCCTGTAAGGGGACCAGTGCCGAGACAGTACATGTGACAGCAACAGAGGGCATATCCTGTCTGATAATCTCCCACTCGTCCTCTGTCCAGGGAAGAGCATACCTCTCTCCTTGCTTCATCTTCAAACTAAGGCTTGGTGGGAATACAGTGTCCCCTCAGACACACCAGGAGGCTTCTTAATTAGCCAAATGACCTTCTAAAAACAGGATCAAGATTTCTGCCCCAGACCAGTAGTATATTCCAAAATATTATCTAGGTATGAAAAAGGATATCTTTAGAATGCTACAGATTTCATAGTTCTTCAATAAATTTAGAGAGCTAGACAGGCACTAGGGAAGTCCTTTCTCCCACATCCAGAGGAGTCACAGAGACAATTAAGATGCAATAGGAAGTTGTACTGGTTTTTGCAAGGATAGAGTTAATTTTCTTCACAGTAGCTAATATGGGGTTATGTTTTGGATTTGCGCTGAAAACAGTTTTGACAACACAGAAATGTTTTCATTATTTCTGAGCAGAACTCACACAGTGTCAAGGTCTTTTCTGCTTCTCACCCCACCCCACCCCACCAATTAAGGCTGGATTGAAGATAGATAGAACTCTGACACCTTCATAATAGAGCATGGATTATAAAGTATGATAAACAGCCACCTGGTCATAGGGAGGGTGTGAAGTGAATAGTCCCTAGGCTCAAGGGTTTGTGATCAGCAGCCAAGGCACCCTGGCAGAGGCAGGAAAACCAAATATCCTAGAGAGCATTAAAAGAGGACAAGGAGGAATTACAGTGGCACAAAGCTGAGAGGGAGCAATGAGAGCAGAAAGAGCAGTCACAGCAGGTATGCCTTCAGCCTCATCAAACAGGGAAAGTTTCACTGACCACAATGCTAATTACAGAAAGAGATGAGACCCACTTTTTGCCTAGGAAAGGATGCAAACATAAGGATTAGAAAGAATGATACACCAGCATGGGCTGGCAGGATCTACAGAAGGTGGCAGAGATGGACATGGACCAGCTATCCTGGGACAAAATCCATCTCTCCACACTACCTAGAACTTAAAAGGCCTCAGTTGGAGTTCAGGTCCAGTCCAGGGTGCTGTACCTTCAGAGAGACATGGATCACGTCCGTTGAAAAGCAAGGAGAACAACTGGATGGTAAGTAGAGCTGGTTTATTTGAAGAAAGGTTAAAGGAACTGGGATTATCGTACAGAGAAGGAAAACACTAGAGAGGAAGTGCAACTTTGAGGCACAGCATTCAAAGATGTAAAAGACTCATTGAGGAAGAAATAAGGAAAAAAAGGATCTGGGGAAAATGTATTTTCCATGTCCCTGATGGAGAGAATAAGCAATATAAGGCTGGATTTGGAGCAAGGCCAACTTAGTTCAAAAATCAGAAACCTCTTTCTAATGTGTTAGGATAGTGAATTTCTAGGGGGCATTATATATGCCTCTATACCAAAGATTTTCAAGAACAGACTGGGAAAATACAAAGGTGCAAGTGGTTCTGCCTTAGGCTGAGATGATTTTGCACCTTTTTTTAGATGGCTGTGTTATGCCCATGCTCCTCAGCTGGGCAACCAACAGTCATTGTGCTTAACTGGGACAGTGAAAGAGGCATACGCCTCTCTTCAGAGGGATCATCCCTTGAATTTTGTAAACTGTTGGCCATCCTTGTAACACTCCACAAACTGAGCTGCTTCTCTAGAGGGTTTTCACCAAGAGCTATCTCCTTGCCTGTCCACTCCCTGTGCAAGACAGGATGCTGCATTGACTGCCATTGCAGGGAAGCAGGCTGGCAGCACGGACGCAAGAAATCTCTTCCAAGTTAAAACAGGCATTAATGGTGACTGTTGATGGCAAACTACAGGACCAGAGTAGCAGCATTTTCCTCTATAAATACCAGAGCAAACAAAGGATGAGCAACAAGGCTAATTTGAGAGCAGGATAGCGGGGAGATGAAAAAGACCTTTGCTTACCCAGTCTGACCTCAGAATGCCAGAGCACTACACTGCATGCACTGTGGTAGAGATGCTATCAATCACCTGCCCTGCTGAGACATTTGGCCCCACTGTTCAGGTGAGATAAACTATGCATTAAGGATGCGAGAATTGGTTTTACAGAGTTGAGATCCATGTCCATTTTTGTAGCATCACCAGTTTTAGAAACATCATTAAGAATCTGATGCTTTTTAAACTTCTCCCCTATTTCTTTCCATGTTCTCTTGCCAACAAACTGCCAGATCCTCACTAGAAACTCAGTCAGTGTGCTGAAATCTGATTTGAAAAGATAGTCTTGCTTCTAGCTGAATTGCTATAAGAAGTATCCAAATTTCACAAAATAGACAGGAATATCCCTTCTAGGTGTGGAGCCTGCATACAGGCTTCATAGTCCAGAATTTATCTGTAGGCGAGAGGAAATGAGAGCAGCATAGGGAGAGGACACAGACCTCTGTGTGCATCTTTCCTGTCCAAGGATGGAAGTGTCAGACTGCAAGGATGCTTCGTTATGGGTGCAGAGCAACGTTTTGAAGAATTCCTTAGGGTGGTAATTAAAGGACATTGAAGCCAGAAGGATGAGATATAAGCCACATCAATACCTTTTATGCCATGACTTATAAAAGCTGGGCTTGCTAGCTTAACAGTCCCTTTGCTAGAGTTACATTTTGCCTCTAATGCTCATTTGAATGACATCAGAGAAAGAAGTGACTGTCATTGCTAGAGGGGCCACAACCACTCTGTCATCACACTGAGCTGTGATTCTTGCTGCCTTTACAAGAGAGCAGCAAAGAGATCACAGAACCAGAGAGAGAGATTCTCATCTAACCTGCTGGACTTACCAGGGGTGGAGTGGGTGGGAAATGACATGCATTGAGAAATCCAAGGAAAGGATCTCTTACAGGCAGGCCTCTCTATTATTTGTCTGACCTGGACTGCAGACTAGAGATTTTGTGATTTACCAGCAACCAAGGACAGCACTCTAGCCCTACCCAAATAGCACAATGTTGCCAGCTGTAAGGATCCCTGGACTTCACCTGGTTGACACTGTTCTAGTGTGCCACAGCAAAAATAAGAGATGAAACACTGTCATTCTTCTCAGCCTAGAGAAATCCAGTTGACATATGACCCTTATCCTGTCCTTATCAAGTCTGAAAAAACATCTCTGAAACAAAATCAGGAGTATGTAATTATGTATGCATGTGCTAAGGTTAAGAAACGCAAGTGCTACACTGCAGCCTCTCCTATAAACCTAAAAAGTGGGAAGATCTGCATAGAGAACCCCAGATTTAGCCTAATGTATACATTTTAAATACTATTTACAATGTTTTGGTGGGTATTAAATACTTATTTATAAGAGAATACAGTGTGCTCTTTCTGCAGCCTGCTGAGAAGGACTGTTGACACCTATGCCCAGAGATCACATCCATGTCATGACCCCAAGGTCTGACTGCATTAATGCTTTCTGAAAAAGATATCCAGGGCCTTTGCTCCAGGCATGGTGCAGGAGGAGAGGCAGGGTGCAGACCTACACATAACTCAGCATTCCCTGTCTCCCATCCCTCCAGCTGCCCAACCTGGACCTTGCCTCTCAGAGCTTCCAGGACACACAACCACTGATGCTGATGACTTTGCTCTAGCCATAAGGGTCCCTTCTCCATGTTGCAGGAACTGCTGGTGCCAAAGGGCAGGAATCTCACTGGAGACATTTGGGAGAACCCTTCAGCAGCACTGGTAGCCACGTCTTTCAGGCAACACAAATTTTACCAGTGGCAGTCCTTGATACCGCTTTTGCAAAAAACAGAGAGAAACTTTTAACAGGCAGAAAGTCAGTAATCCTAAAAACAAAGATAATTTGGCCTTGATTTTAGGAAAAAAAATTGGTTAAAAAGACACTGCTAGTTGCTAACCTCCTAGAAGCCAGGTTGCCAAGCATTTCATCAGTGCCAGTCAGGACACGTCAGGGTAGGAGTTTTTTTGTCAGATTTATATGACTCCCAGATTGCTGAAGATCTGCAAAGACACACTGACCCGAGCCCTGGAGAAGTGGATGACCTGTCTCGCTCGACTGCACCACGGCTGTAAGCCCAGCACCATCTTGAAGCTGAGTTCTGTCTGCTGGTGGGGACTGTGGAGCAGCAGTGATCCCATGGGAATCCCCAGCTGGGACTGGATCCCCATGAGGGACTCAGTGCTCAGCTCATCGATGCTAGCCCACCTCCTGCTTCAGATTTACTGCTACTTCTGGCAGTCAATAAAAGCTTGCAATGCACTAGGCAGGAAACCTCCCCTCTTCAGCCCTCCCACCCTCCCAGCTAGAGAAATCTGAGAAGATTTATTACAGCAATAAAAACAAAAGAGACGGAAAGCTCTGGGGGAGTCTCCAAGGCAGGCAGTGCTTCATTAAAGCCCAAGCAGGCTCTTGGGGGACTGCTGATCTCTGGAAGAGACCACACCAAACAGCAGTAAGAAATTCATCCACTGGAAAGGGAAATGTCAGCACATGCTCATGTGGTACCTCAGCAGAAGGCTAGGAGAGAGAATTCAAACAGAAGGGAGTAGTGGGCTCTGGGCTTTTAAAGCCCCTGCGTGGAAGAGAAACCAGATGGGAAAGGAGATACGCAAGCAGGGGAGCCAAAAAGCAGCCACATGAGAGCACTCCCACCCTTTTACTCCCATCACTGCATCTCAGGCCCAGGCCATGATGATAACCATTGCTCTGGTCCCAGAACTTCACTCACTCCTGCCAAGGCATTTCATCCATGGCACAGCACTGCCTGGTCTCCCAATGCAGAGTAGCTCTGAATGGTTCCCACACAACCATGTGCCTTGCACTGCTGCAGGCAGATCTCTGGATGGAGACTCCTTTGGGGGAGCCTTTTTCTCACCTCTAATACTGCAAATTAGAGTCCCTCCTTCCCAGCTCCCAGGGTTCCTTACTAAGGCCCTCAGAAACATGGGACATGAGATCAGGTCTCCCTGGCTTCTGGTAGGCACAATGCAAGGCTTGCAACTCACGGCCTTCCTTCAAAAAGCCCCTTCAGGTCCCACATGCACCCACACACTGGCAGTCTGAAATTCCCTGGGAGACACTCCTCACACAGATCTCCATCACCCTCAGCACCCAGACTGACTCCTCATGGCCAGGCTGGCACCACCAACCTTCTCCCTGGACAGATGCCACATGTGGTGTAATGTCACATCAAGTGTCGTGCTTTTGCATCTAAGCAGAATGGAGAGAAACCCTTCAAGCCTGAGAAGGAAAGAAGGAAAGAGAAAATGTATTCTTTCAGGAGGAAGAAGTAGGGAAAGTAGTGAGGCAGAGAAAAGCCCTCGTGGCCCTTGAGGCTTTAGTGCTGTTCTTCCCCTCCGCAGAGCTTCATGGCTTAACTTCACAAAACTGCCTTTTTGCCTTAGTTTCATCTGCAAACAGCATGCATGATCTGTAAGGAATGCTAAAAGGTGCCACTGAAGAGCAAAGTTGCTGCTGCTCGGGAGACTGTAAGGCAGACTCCTTCCCTGCCTGCAGCTGGGTCCCTGCCTTGCTGCCTCCTGACCCAGGGTGGGTGGCTCCATAGTGGGGCACCACATTGGGACTGGGAGAATATAAGAATCCTTTTACTGTTTGAGATTTTCACATTCACAGAAACATGTTCCCTGAGGTCAGCTGCCAGTTACTCTGCAATTACTTTTAACTCAAGCCTGGATTTCCACACAGTAAGGTGATACACAAGTCTTAGTTAAAAGCTATTCTGCACACCAAATCCTGTCTCAGATGCACATATGCATTCACACTTGCACTTTCTGACAACACAGAAACATGTAACCAACTTGTATGTCCTGAATGACTCTAGATGAAGTGTATCTAAGAGTATACACTGGGGTTGTGCTGATCAGCCCTCCATCCCATCTCAGAGATCTCAAGATATTACAGCAACTTCACTCCAGGACCATTGCATTCCAAGAGAACAGGCAGTACCTTGGAAAGTCCAGCACAATAATATTCTAACCCCTTCCAACACTTATCTGGTACTGTTGACTAGACAAAATCAACAACCACAAAGCAAAGAGTAAATAAAGGAGGAGGTGATTTTCAGTCCTCATTTTCAAGAAGTAAATAAATACATCTATGCTCAAAGCTTGCTGCGCTCTTAAATAGTTGGCTAATTCCTTCCCACATGCAAAGCTCTTCAGTTCACCTTTAAAAGAAAGAGATGGATGATTTAGAGTCCAGCATCCCAAAAGCAAATCTCCGCTCCTCACGCAATAGGCAATAATTCAGCACAGCTATGCTGCCACGAGTCATGCTTCTCATCTTCCCAGCGCACCTTTCCTGTCACTCTCTGTCAGGGGGAAATGGATGGTAGATGCTCCCTGCTATGTCAGGTTTCAGGGTGGGAAACAGGAAATGGGTGACCTTGCAAACACTGCCAGCAACTCATAGGTGTCAGGCTCAGAGATGACTGGTGGTCTCCTTCACAACTGTCTGGCTTTGCTAATCAGATACTTTAAATACTAGAGCGTTAGAGGGAGATACATTTAGCTCCCCAGAGCATGGTCAATGTTAGAAAGACTGTAATTTTTTTTGTTGTTGTTGCTGGTATTTTTTTGTTTGCTTGCTTGTTTGGGTTTCCCCCTGCAACGGTTCCCATATTAAATAGGTTCCGTTTTCAAGTCTAAAGATTACCATTTTTGTTTATTTATTTTTAACTGTCACTTCTGCAAACCCAGCCTAAGATCTGAGAGTCAGACATGACCTTGTCTTCTTTCCCTGTTAACAAAGAGCTTGTAATTACACAGGAAAGCCTGATGCTGACAGACAAACCAGAACACATCCCAGTCTATTTTTCTATAGCTACCCTGTTTGTGGAAGACTGAGAATACTTTACCCATGCTGCCTGCACAAACAGAACCAATTCATGCAGAGAAGACCAGGCCTTTGAAAACTTTAAAGCTGAGAAGTTGGTAGAAGAAGGGGATGGATAATAATTTTTTTAAGTCTGGTATCTATCATGTCCCCTTGTCCCTTGTGCAGCACAGCTCAGGAAGCACACCATGCCGTGCAGTCAACATTGTGCCAACAGTTCTCCCACAGGCACAGAGCCCATCTGCAGTGGGAAAAGCCCACCATCAGCGCAAATGCCAGCCACCAGGCCTGGAGGAGCCAGTGTATCATTCCCCACCACTCTCCCTACACCCTATAGGGAAGGGGGAGATGTCAGGGGCCATCCCTCCTCCAGCAGGCTGGAGCAGGGCCCCTCTCTACCACAAGGGAATTCATACCAAACCTTTCGGCATTTTTCACATGGCTTCAAGTTGCCACCCTGCCACCATTCAGTTCAATGTCAAATGATAATTTTCTCCATGACCACTGAAAGATGCTAAGCTGTGAGCTGATGTGCAGTTCAATGAATGCACTTGGAAAACATATGAGGTCCTCAGAAGGAAGAGATACTCAGTCCAGTGGGGGGCCATGACACTGACGATGCCCTGTCTGACATGACTTGAGTTTTGCATTCCCCTGGCTGCAGTCCATGCCATTGGATATATGTAAAGGACTTGACCCCTCCACAGAGCTCTGCCGAAGCCAGTGTCCTGCCATACCGGCACCCAGTGCAGGACAGATGCCTTTAGCTTTATCCCTGCTCACAGCTGTTCTGATTCAGTTCCAATCTTCCTCAAAATCACTCTAACCCTTCTTACATGCCCCTGCTTAGGGCAGAGATGCTCAGTCCTGGGCTTCCCTGGAACAGAGTGGTGCAGGAAGCAGTGCCCAGGGACAGGACCCCGAGCAAGAGACTTGCCATGATATTGCAGCATTAGAAAAGGTAATGGCTGCTACATTATTCCCATTTCCATGTGGGAAGACTGAGGCACAGAGCAGTGACACAGCTTTCCCACAGCTGCACAGCAAACCAGAGGCAGATCCAGGGGAGAACAGCTTCCTCCATCTTACATATTACAAAGCAATGGCTGAAAAAGGTAATCAGCCAGACAGACCTAAAGCAGCCACAGGCACTTTAGCAACAGACTGAAACACTTCGCTGCTTGCAGCTGCCTCAGCTGCCCTGCAAGTGCTCCCAGCTCACCAAGTCTGGCCAGTCAAATCACCACTGCAGTCTTTAAGTTAAACTGGGAACCTTGGTCCTGGGCTGGACTAGATGCCTTTCACCATTTTGCTGCAAGGACTACTACTAACTATGCAGAGACGCTTCCTAAACTACTCCCCTTAGAGCTGCACCATATAAGGTGATTAAACATGGCCGGAAATGGGAAAAGCTGCACAGCTGTATCACCACTGGGAAAAAAATCCCAACAGAAATGACGTCTAATCCAATCCTAGTCTACTCAGTTATGGCAAATGAAGCCATAACAAAGGTGTGATTTCTCACTTTGGCAGCAAGGGTGAAAATTGCCCCAGTGGCTGGTGGGAGTGCAGCACAACAGATCTGGGTCAGGCTTAAATCCAAGCTGTGCCTGTACCAGATGCTCCACATCCAACACTGCCATGGAGCTGCACTGTTGCCAGAGCTGGAGGGTGTCCCAGTATGATGGCACAGTCCTAGACAGTGCTTCCAAGTGGTCTTTCCTGGTTTCTTTGAAGACTGAAGACCTATCACAGCCAGTCTTCTACCCCCATCTTTTAGGTTTAGCATGAGCAGGGACACATGCTTCAGACATCGTGTAAGAAAAATATGATCTAGCAACACTGGGAAGGCCTTGTCTGCCTGGGGATGCTCTGGAAAATTAAGATGAATTAATTAGGAATGGGAAGTTAAGGCATGAGAAAGCCCTGTGTGGATGCTCACGCTCTGAAATAACATGACCTCAGTTCAGTTTAGCTTAATCTTCCTGTAAAGACAATTAAATTAGAGTAAGGTCCTGGGAATGAGCTAACCCACACAAGGAGTTAACAGACTTTAAGTAATGTCTGCAGACAAACCCTCAGACAATACAACTAAACTGGTTCAGCCTGGTTTTGACAGACTCCAGTCTGACTGTGCTCAGTGTACAGCCACTAATCTAGGCACCAGAACCACCACAGTGTGGTTTCATTCCTTTTCAAAGTTTTCCAGAGTTTCTGATCGTACCACCACACGCTTCCTGGAGAGCAGCATTGCCATAGCCTATGCTCAACCACTCCAAACACACAGTTGGTACCGATACAGACAGAGGGTGTTTAAACAGTCACTAACCACTGCAGTCACGTTCTGCCTCACCAGCTCTGGTGAGCACAGAACATTTCTAAATGCCAGCCTATCACTATCACTTGAATGTTATTTTATTATTTTGTAGTGCCAAGATAAGTGCTTGTTTCTTGATTGCAAGAGTAAATCAAGAGAAAGATGCCTATACTCAGCCGTTTGAAAAAAAAAACATCCCCACTAAAAAGCATGATTTGGTTTTGCCACAGAAAGTGAAGCTTGAGCCTGCAGCCTTAGGTCAGCAGTGTTCTGGCACACATACTTCATCAATCAAATTAAGGGGTAGTATCAAGGAGAACACTGTGATGGCAGAATTATTTTTTTGTCCCATGGCATGACAGAGATGCTTTCCCAAAAGTAATTCTTACTCTTTACACACAATGCAGACATCAACAACATAGCCACGTCTCATTATTTAAATCCCATGAAGCCATAATCTATCAGTCAGTGCAATACTGCTCAGTGCAGTGCATCTCTGTGTATTACAGACCAAACTTCCCAGAGTCCCTAATGAGAAAAAAGCTTAGTACACTATTCTTACACAACATACTAGAAATTAAATATAACAGCACATAACGAGAGAACCGCTGCAGGCTTATTTAGGCCACCAAAGTTTTGCAGCTAAAATAGCTCCAAAGTTAACTGTTTCACCCTCCAAAGCGAAGTGCTAATGGACAGTGAATGGCATAATACACAGCCATTGACTTGGAAGGGAATTTTTGCCTAAAAGGCTTTGAGCAGTGGCTTTCAGACTGCCATTTTGATGGCAGACTGCGGATTGCTCCTGAGGGATTCACAAAAGGTTACTGGAGAAAACAAGACTGCTGTACTCTATAAGACAAAGTCACATGCCTCTAAAGGGGCTCGTATATCCCCCTAGAATATTCTGAAGGCAGCTAAAATTGAGAAGGGCTGACAATCCCCATAAGAGGGACAAATTCCTTATTTTATTTTGCCTGCTTTATGCTGGTGTAACTCTCTTAATGTGAAAGGAGCATCTTCTGATGTATACCAGTGGTTCCATAAAAATTAAGAGAGAAATAGGCACAGGTCAATTCAGCTGCACATGGCAGAATTAGGATAATTAATCTGGTGAGAGTACAGTGGATTGCAAAAATCTAACAAGATGTTTCACATATGAAGCTCTGCATGTAGAAGACACAGAGTACATTTTGTTATCAGATAAACAGTTTGTAATTGTGTCATTAAATCTCATTTTATACTGACACACACTGGAGGCAGAATTAATGTTCTGCTTGGCATTATTGACTTCTAGGACTTAATCATTCAAATAGGACACTCTCTTAACTAGATTTTATTTTAATCACCTCTCTTGAGTTTAAATGGAGAATGTACAAGACAAAGGGCATTTCTCTCCATCCCAGGGAAGGCTTTCACACAAAAACACCTTTCACTGGACATGCCACATCCTTGCCCTAGATAACTGCACTCAGGAGGCCATGGGACAGAGGTTCATGCCTGCAGATTTCCTTAGCAAGCCTCCTGCCCCAGCTCCCACTCCAGGCAGCCTGTCCAGTGTGGGTTACTGGGGCACGGCACAGCCATGCTCAGCTCCATGCAGTTTACTATAGAACAAAAGTCATGCTAACAGCAGAAAGGGAGGCTAAGGGGAAGCAAAGCAGGAGTGGCTGCAACAACACATAGTATTCATGAATTGCTATATCAGAAATAATCTGTGTCCAAAGTCTCTGCTTCACATGGAACAAAGTTATGTTCCCTGCCTGATGCCAAAAGTGCCATCAAATGTCCGTCCTGCTTACGTGTACAGAACGTTAACAACCATTTATCTGGGCCTGGCGATGTCCCTGTTTGCCACTAATGGTCCTGCACCAGGGTGCAGCACTCCGTGCTCTGCACAGATAACTAACAATGGCACGAGGGACCTTGGCCCTGGCCAGCATCAAGCCTAATTCAGGAATGAGCAGAAGGGAAGGACATGGTCTCCCCTCTGTATTCTGGCTCCCAGTCACCAGGAACTAGGAAACCATCTGCGGCCCAGTCTGTATCCACCACAGCGTGTTGAACACATGGGGCTGTGCGAGAGACTGCCCCTTCTAACACCTTAAAGCTTGCTTACTGTAAGTGACACCAGCATTATGTAGGATGTTCCTCAGCTTTTCTTGTATTTACATTACTTGCCAATCCTGACTCCTTTCTGCAAGGACTTTTAAAGCATATGAAGCAGAGGTGCACTTGCAGATAAACCACACATGGATTGAGAAACAGAGGGTTAAAGAAGGGGAGGAGATAAGAGACACATATAGAAGCATGCACAGAGAAAAAGGGAGAAGAAAAAGATCATGGAACTTCATCTGGCTTCTATCAAGAAAAATGGAAGCTTGGTCCTATTCCCAACTGCACAAGCCCCTATTGTTTAATGAAGAATCAGTATTCAAACAGTAATCACAGTCAGCCCCACTGTACAATATCCAGTTGTTCCGCATCCTCTCAGGGCATGTTTGATTAATTCAGTCAATACTCCCAACCTTAGCCTGAAGCGTGGGTGGCTCTGTCACTGGATGGCACAGCTTACACAGGGACAGTGCCAAAAAGTACTAATTTCAAGACTGATCCCTTAAAGCATTGGTCTGATAGTACAACATGCTGCTGTGCCATGCCAGAGCATCCCCTCTGGGATCTGCAGGCTGCAATTAGCAGGTGAATGTGCCACCTTCCCCGGGGCTGAGGAAAGCACCTCAGTCCCTATTGATTGCCAATCAATAGCCACTTCCCATCTCTCCCTCTCAGTTTCTGCAGTAGCAAGTGTTAGTAATCAAATAAGAGTGGCAGGCCGATAAGATCCTGTTATCAGTGCACCAGTAAAATGGGATTCTAGATCTAATCTCTTATGTCACATTTTCAACCCAAATCACTGAGACTTAACCCTTCCAATAACTGAAGTATGCAGCCACAGCTGCTTGAGAGAAAATTTCCCAATCTCCATCCAGGTCAAGAAAGCCAATGGAAAAGACAAATTCCTGCTCTGACTGAAATCCAGAGAGAGGAGGAACACTTGCGGGAAAGGCCCCTAATAGTAGGAATTACTGCATCTTCACATGACTTCCTATTGTGCTTCCAAGTCACCACAAGGAACAAATGTGCTATGCAGCCAAAAGGGTCTGAACTGCCCTTTTATGCTATTTTTCATGAAGAAACACTATCAAAAATTAGGCTCTCAAAGAATATTTCACAGACTGCCCTTCTGGGTCTGTAAAATCTACACACCCTTTCACTAGGAAAATAAAGTCCTTTCACTCCACAGGGGACTTAAATATTTCAGTGCCTACTTGCACTCCAGTCCTGGCAGACCTTGGTTAAACTCTCATGTAAATAGCCCAATTTCATGGCTATTTACAGACATGTCCTCATGGCACACAGCCATCTAGGGACACCTGGACTGCCTGAGAAGGAAAGCTTTAAATAAGCTGTCATAAATGCATGGCTTATGCTCTTCTAACTGATCAAGTCCAAATGACATGGAAGTAACTTGCCAACAAAACAGCAAATACCAGCAAAGAGATGGTTAATGCAACTCCCTACACCCACTCTAATTGCAGGAATCTTTCTGTTACATTTGAGATGCTTGAGCTCAGGCCCTCAGAGGACTATTCTATTTAAAATTGAATGTTAACAGGAAGAAAAAAAAAAAAAAGAATAAATTCAACCAGACATCAGAGTTCAAAGACAGCCAGGCTGGCTGTTGTGTACTTCACATGAAATACATGTTATCTGAGATCCCAAGAAGATGGTGCTTCTTACCTCCTTGCTTTAGCACTTTTTTGGACTATTATTTCTGAAAGTTTCTCCTGGTTTTTATCCCTTTCTGCCAAATCTGCTACAATGCCGATGTCTGGAAGAGAAACCCGCTCTAGGGTCACCACTGCTGGCCTCCAGCCAGTTTCAGATACAGCATAGACCAGGGGCACTTGCTTCTGCCCCACAATTTCAGTGTGTGCTGGACGCTTGAAATTTAGAAATACCACCTGAAGGTCAAAGCAGCACAACACCAGGAGCGTATGTTGCCGCATGCCCTCAGCCATTCCAGCAGCCAACAATGTCTGTGTACACCTGGGCAGATGGAAAATGAGTAACACATGGTGAGTACATAACATGTATCATGCAAAGGGACATCTTCTAACACTGCCTGGGGTTTCAGCAAAGAGGACATTTGCCAGATTGGGATATAAGCTGCTACTGCAGGGCTGTGCTCTCCCCAGGAGCTCTGCTGTGTGTCTAGTAACCAGCACTCACCTACTTCAGATGGGAGAAAGTCACAAAATGGGCACTGGGTGGGAAATTCAAGCTCACCAGCTTTGCCTGGACATTCCCCAGACCAGGGGAGAAGGTGGGCAGCCCAGGGAGACCTCCCCTTGACATTCCAATGAGGGCCAGAGCTGCTTCCATCTTTTACAGAGAATAAACCTCTGCCACTGCCTGCAAAATCCCAAGTCAGTAGCAGTGATGATTCTGGCTAATATTTTAGACATGCTATGCTGCTGACTGCTGTCCACAGGGACCACGGGGTCTGTGGGATCTCGTGGAGCTCGCCCTGGGCACCAATTGCCACTGAGACAGGAGTACCTGTTATGGAGGCACATAACTGTGTGTGTAAGCATAACTGCTCGGGGTAGTTGAATATTAGCATTGCATAGGTGTCCAGCACTGTGGATTCTTCACTGTGTTGCTGATACTGATCCTTCTTATATAGTTCACTGATTGCTGGTTAATTATATGTCACTGATAAATCAATGCATTGCTTCAATCTTGATTTGCTTTAAACTGCATGAACCAAGCAGTTTCTCCCTGCAGCACGGCTCCTTCCCTGCAGAGCCTTTCCCAGCCAGCCAGCCCTCAGCCTGCACCAGGGCAGTGGCAGACCCCATCCCAGGACCTGCATTTCTCTCTCCCAGCTTCCCAAGGCCCAGTGATCTCTTTCTGCTGTACACCAAGGTCCCTCTGACCATCAACCCACACTCCAGCATACCAACCTTTCCCTCAGACCATGATGTACATGGGCTCACTGGGACAGGGCTGCATGTTACCCCATCATCCCTGGCATAGATTAAGACGATTAACTGTTCAGGTCTTACATGGACTTCTCAAGGCTGTGACTACTAACTGGCTACCTGTTAAAGCTCACAGCACTGACCACTACTTTTCAGTCTGGCAGACCAGAAGGCCTGTTAATCCAACTTGTATCGCCTACCAAGGCTGTATCTTCCCAGCCCAGCTATAATGATGCCACAGGAGAACACATCAAAAAACCAAAAGCCAAGGTAAATGTCACCCACTGCTCTCTCCATGGCCACCATCTCAGGCATCTCATCACAGAAAGCTGTCAGGTTAGTCAGGCATGATCTGTTACGGTAAACTCATGCTGACTGTTCTCAGCCACCTTCTGCACATAGAAAGAGCACAATCTAGCACATATCCACTCCCATCTGGTTGTCCTTCGCTGTAAAAATGCTTTTCCTTGTAGATTCTCTGTTTGGCCAAGGCTAAAAGCAATTTAAAGTTGCTAAAGGACTCAAATGGTCTCTGGAGAAAGACTTAGGTGAGTAACAGCTTATTGCACAAGTTAAGATGGGCACGGACCCTTGTTACACACCCTGACATCAGCTAACAAACAGGCTGTGAGACCCTGCCACCTTTACGGATGAGACTTCAGTCTCCACAGACGTGGAGTTCACAGACGTGCTCACCAGAGTCTGGGGGCAAGTCCTTACTGGGGACAGTACAGGCAGCATGAGTGGAGAAGACAGTGGCATCACCTTTTGCACACAACAACTGTGGCATGCATGTGACACAGGAGGGAATGCTGTGCCCAGTTGCTGCAAAAAGGCAGAAACATATCAACAGTTCCACAGCTGCTAAGGGGTTAGCAAGAGGTTGATGCTTTAAATGGCAGGGCTCTGGTGAGACATCACATCCCTGTAGGAACCTTGCAGCAATAGCTGACATTCAGATCCAAGCAGGCTCCTTGGAGAGGGCTGTGGGAGCCAGGGTCAGCAGTGCCACAGCATGATATAAAGCCCACTGACCTGTCACTGTTCCCAAAGAGGATCAATGTACCCCACCAGGGCATGGCAAAAGAAGCATCTCAGAGGTGACCCCAGACAGGCCATCCCAGGGAGGTGTTGTCCCTGATGTTACTCGGTGGCTGTGCAGGAAGGAAGGCTGTGATTTTTGCAGCAGCTGTGTTCCTGATGAAGAAACTGTCTGGCTTCTAGTCCCCACATTCCAGCCGTGTCAACCACCCTGCTCTCGAGAGCCTGTGTTTTCAAGTGAGCACCACACAAACTCCAATCACCCTCCAGCACTGAAGGATGCTCAGCGCCCAGGTGCTCACACCTCGCTCACTGCATGCTCCCCAAGAGCAGCACAGCTCCCATCATGGGATGGGCACACTGCTGCTGACTGTGCCAGCACCCAAACCTGCCCAACATGAGCATCCCCTAGTCCTGATAACCCCCTGTCCTATGGTACCTGACAGCACCACAGGCTGCCAAACACAGCATGCCTATGGGCACTTGCTTTTTCTGAGTAGATAAAATGATCCTGCTGCTCAGTTTGTGGAGTAATTTGGGATTCCCTCCATACAAAAGGAGAAATAAAACCACAAAATATCTTTAATTGTTGGGAGAAACTGCCCAGTACCAAATAATATTACCTCGATATTCCTCAGGGCTTCTCAATGCTCTGACTACACGAGGTCAGATAATCTTGGGCGTGCTACTGTCCCACCTCCTCGTTACAGAAAAAACATGCAACTGCTCCTAAAGCCAAGTGAAGCATGAGCCAGCTGGTAAAAGGGCTTTCCCTAGGAACAGAAAGCCAAGGTGCTGCACCACAACAATTTCCTTGTGCAAATGCATGTGAGCAGCGAGAGTTACTCCGGAGCTGTGGTGTGAAAACAACTCAAATGCAGCCAGTGAGAGTCTGCCCTAAGAATTTGCCAAAGTCTCCTGCTCTGGACAAAGATATGGTGCTCAAGAGCCACCAGGATTTACACAGTGATCCAACATCATCTTTCATGCCAAAACTCTTGCTTTGCTGCAATGCTTGGAGTTGGGGACCATCATTACAGATACCTAGATGCCAAGAAGTAAGATGAACATGGGGAAGAACAATGGTTCTCTTCACTCCAAACGATACTCAATGGCAGTGCTGCCTGAAAAAGAACAGATGCCCTCCCCATGTGACCTGAAGCATTCACTGGTGATAGGTAGTGGAAGCAGGTAGGGTCCAAGGTGCTAGTTTTTTCTTCTGGGGTGGGAGTGCGGGAGTAGAGACAGCAGAAAGAACAGGCAGCAAAAATCAGCTCTTTCTTCCCTTGTCTTGCCTCAGCAAGACTGAAAGTTTCCTTCCCTTCCAGTTAGTGGTGAAGAAACTAGGAGATTAATTCATCTTCAGGACATTCCCACTGACTGACAATCCCTGGTTGAAGTACTGGCCTTGTAGAAGGAAACTCAGCCCCACACTAGAGGAGAAGACCGTGTGGTTCTCAGCAAGGACCTCTCATCCATTTCTTTTTCTCATTCCAACCACAATGCTCTGTACTTGCCTTTCTCCAGATTACTCTGCAATTCTCAGCAGAGCTCCTGAGCCCTGGACACACCCTCACCAGGGCCCTGACGGCCAATGACTCCCCAAGTATAACTGTCCCCAAGGAAAGAAGAATGTAATGTAAACAAAACTTGGCTCCCTCCACCTTTGGTGATTTGGTGATTCACCCCCAAAATGCCCGTCAAGGACACACATTGGGACTCACTTGAAGACCTTGTCTTCAAGGTCAGCATGATGTTCTCCTGCTTCCTAATGGTATCAAACATTCACTGTCTCCATCATCTCTAAAAGGTCCCTTGCCTGCCCCCATTTTGTATTCCAGAAGTGTCCAGCTCACTCAGAGCTCTGGGATCTGAGGGCAAAAAGACACTTTGAGGCTGACAGACCGCAACTCAACAGTACCCACAGCAATTACAATCCTGTGACAGATAGATAGGGTTTATTCTTGTGGGTGGATGAACTTTCTGTGAGAGCCATCTGAGGCTGCTGAACTACAGCAGGACTGGGGGCAGCCCAGCCTTGGCAGAGCATCATCAGTCCTCTATGGACTAGGGGTATTCTTCAATCACAAGGCAGTCAATGCCATTTCCCAGCTCACTTGTACTGTGGGTAAGGAAATTTCTCCATGTGATTTCTTTAGCTACTCAAAAGTCACAGCAATACCCTACCCTGCCCTTCCTCTCCAGCTTTCTGCAGATTGATTTAAGCGGATGCCTCTGGTGAGAGTTAATTGTAATTATGGTATTCCATGGAAGTCCCCTATACAGTGGTCAGTGTTCCTCACTTCTAGTCTAAAACCATTTCAGATGCTGCAATGTTGTGATTCACACTGGGGTCTGCATTTCAACCAGTAGCACAATAATTTCTCTTCCCAGAACATCCCAACTTCTGTCAAAATCTTA
Organism: Climacteris rufus; assembly: GCA_013398175.1. Classification (NCBI taxonomy): domain Eukaryota; kingdom Metazoa; phylum Chordata; class Aves; order Passeriformes; family Climacteridae; genus Climacteris; species Climacteris rufus. The sequence goes on along the minus strand of VZRZ01006846.1, from coordinate 1,602,213 downwards.
CAATCAGCAGAAAGGTAGGTCACTGCTATAATGGAGCTCAATCCCTTCAGCACACTCTGTATTGCTGGCTATTACTACACAATAAGAGGCAAAAAAGACAAGTTTAAAGGCTTAAAGAAAACTTCTCATTCTTTAAAATTCCCAAAAAGCTTTAGAGAAGATGGCAAAGGTGGAGGTGAGTAGCCCCGGCTGGAGTGGTCTGAAGGTTGGGAAGAGGAATGTGGGTGCAGTGATGCTCACATGCTGCTAACAGGTTTATTCTGCTGGCAGGGATTCCCTTCAGAAGCATTTGGGTAAGCACTGCACACTGCCGAGTTCAATCTGTGCTAAGCAGATTAGTTCCTTACCGGTGAAAGGTTCTGGGCAGCAGCAGACAGTTGCTCACCATGTGATACGAGGGGGCTGTCATTATGTTTCATAGATATGATATAATTATATGCTCCCTGGAGGGTACTTCTAATTGAATTATAGGGTGTCTCACAAGTATTCTGGGCAGCGGTTCGAGGAAGCTCTCACCGCCCAAAACAAGATAGAGATGCCCTTTCATTCCATTAGATGTTTTCTCCAGGGAGCAGGCCATTACCTTATACAGCAATTCACTTTTAAAAAAATCATCTCCCCCCTTCAAACTGGAAAGAAGGTACCCTTAGCAGATGTTTGTTGTTACTGTGTACTTGTTCCTCAGGCGTCTCCTCCACAACCTCATAGCCCTGAGAAGTTCTCTTGCCTGCCACCAGGATAGCCCTACACCAAAAGGGAGAAATCCTTTGCCAAGGGCAGTCACCATTCCCTGCCTGCTGGGCTCCATTCCCAGAATGGGGATGGGAAATATGGCGCCACATGAGGTATGACACACCAGGCTACATGTACAAGGGAGTCTCAGTCTCCTTCAAAAAGATCCCAAGAAACAGTCTCCAAAGGCATTTGGCGTTGTCCTAGGCCAGGTCAATCAGGGGTGCCAGTCAATACAGCACATGCTGGGGAGGGTGCTCCCTCAGCCTGCCCAACCATTTGTCCTGCCTTCAAATGCCCCAGAGCTGTGAATGGCCACCCTGGTCCCGCAGAGACAGACAGAGTGACCTCAGGACAAAGCAGCTTCTTCCCCTGAGCCTGGACATGCTTCCATTGCATGGGCACCCAAAGCCAGGGGCCTATTTCAATCCTTGGATTTTGCTCTCCATTTTAGTCTGGGCTCATTCAGTTTTTCCCTCATGAACCAGATCTTCCCAGGGGAAGCTGCAGCACCAGGCTTGCAAAACCAGCTGCCCTGCTGTCTCTGCACCATGGCATCTCACCTCCTGCAGCTCCTGAATGGTCAGAAGCATGGCACAGGAACACACAGGGGACCCACTGCTCCCCACTGAGCTTAGAGAGGACTTACTGCCACTTACTGATATTCTCCCAGCACCAAAGACAGCAGATTCTTTGCTCTTTACCCTCTCCTCCGGGCACTGTGCTCCAAGGAAACCACTCTGCACATCTTTCCTGCTCCGCCACCACTGTCTACAACTTACTGTCAAGCCAGGGGAGATGTCACATCTGTTACGCCTTTTTTTTTTTGCTGCCCTGTACCATATAAAGGATGGGTTAACCAGGCCTATGAGCTTTTCTTTTTTTTAACATTACCTCAAGGGCAAGCCAGCACCAGCTGCCCACCACAAAGTCTAATGACCTACTGAAGCTGCTATCAGCTCTGACTCCCACAGACTGTGTCTAGCACTGCTCCACTTGTTAGGCCACAAAAAGAGCAAGAAAGACAATTATGCCAAGAATTTGCTAATTATAGAAAATTAAGAACTTCCAATATGACAGGCACCACAGTCACCACTGAGATTAAGTGTGCTCAGCTCTTCATGTTTTCCCAGTGCCACGGCCTCTCACCCCAGCAGTAGCCAGGCTCCTCCACCCTGCTACGACTACCACGTGCTGGTCTGCAGGATACAGCTGACTAAACCCTAGGAGCCCAGCAGCAGCTATTGCTCATACATAGCCTGCTCACTGTGCTTCTGCATTATTCAAAGCTCTGCCCACCTCTGGTGGTGCCAGCTAACAGGACACATCTGGGAAAAAACACCAATTCACACATGCTCTCTCCACAGCTCCACCACAGAATGAGAAAAACTACTGTGAACTACCAAAGCCCATCACAACCCACCCCAAAAGTAAGCATCTCTGATGTCTTAGAAAACAGAGCTTTTGATGCTTATTTAGTCATACAAATCCAATACACTGGTCCTGGCACATTCTTCCTAAATAGCATCATGGTCTAGCTGTCTTTACTGAGGGAAATGGAGATGGCAGTATCAAACCAAAATTCTCAGGTAGATGAGGTAAATGAGAGACCAACCCAGGAGGGAAGACAGGTAAAACAGAGATAAGAGGCGCAAACTTTCTATATTAAATATTGATAGGTTTATCACACTTTTTTCTCTAAAGGATAAAAGCAAAGCAGCATAGTGCTCAGGTAGGTATTTTTCTGAGGGTAGGACGCATTTGGCTTGCTTATCTCATGGAAAGAAAAACAGAAGCACATAAGAGGCACAGCAGCAGGTAAACCATCAGTGACACACTCAGCCAAACAGCCGCAGCGCAAGCAGGAGCAACCACTCTTGGAAACTCTCTGGAGAGGTGAACAAGGGGAGAGAGAAGTCGTCTCTTTTCTCCCCAGCACCTGAAAACACCAAAGGAGATTTTCTACCATCTAACAGAAGACACAGGAGATCAGAGCCATGGCTTTTGCTCGCATGGAGTAGAGCATTAAGTCCAGGCCTGTTTTTAACACCCAGAAGGTCTCCACATGAGGACCTGGAAGGAGAACGGCAAAACAAAGAGAGGCTGTCAGGAATGTGCTGTCCAGAAGGTTTCCAGGCACTGCAGTCCAGCTCTGGGGCTGCACCATGCGCCACATGAAGCTGCTCAGGCTTCGCAGCACCCCAGCAGACGTCTCCACTGGCCTCCTAAAGACAGTTCCTGCAAACCCTGGCAGGAAGAACCAGTCCTATCTGATATACAGACTCCCACCCCGCTGCCGTTGCAGCACAATCCACCCAAAGGGTGTGACCCACCAAGCAGCCAGTGCCTGCTCAACACCAGGACTGACTTCAGCTGAAATGCTCGCAGCAGTACATGCTGGCACCCAGCACCCAGGCAGAGACTTGAGGGGCCTCATCTGTCAACAGCCCATCTGCTAAGACAGCTGTAAATATGTACCAGTCCACATTCCTCCCAGCTTTAAATCTGCTGTTTTCACTGAAGTTAAATGGAGGATGAACTTGGTCCCTGGTGCTTCAATCAGCTAGCATAGCAAATTCTTTTATCACCTTTTTTCCTGACATGAGGTAAATAAAAACCAAATCACACTGCTAGTAACAGGTAAATAATCTCTTATTCGAAACAGCTGTCACCTCACACCAAGATGAGCTGCTTCTCTTTAAGCACATCAAAAACATGCTTCTGAAGGACCTCTGGCTGGAGAGACTTTAGACTCTTGTGGTTCTCCTCATCTTATTTACAGAAAGACAAGCCCATACTTAACTCAAACTTTACTGGCACTCTGGTTTGTCAGAAGTCCCAGACACTTTATAATGATGCTGTAAGTAGCATTCCCACTGTTGGCTTAAAAAACAAAATCCCAGCACATACTTGGAATGATGTATCGTTCATCAAGTTTGTCACCAGCATGTCTTCTTATCCCCTGAAGCTGCATCATTCAAACTGTACTTTCTCCTCCTTCTTTACATGTGGGAAACAAATACAACCTGTGCCTCTGCAACCCTGTGTGTAAAGGGCATGACCTCTAAATTACTCATTTTGCAAAGGCACTCCACTCAGTAAGGCATAAGTCAGTATGAGTAAAGCAGGCAAAGCCACAACAAACTTGTTTTATCTTGGATCAGTTCTGGTCTGTTGTTTGTTTTTAAACATAAAACTTGGTTGTGTGATTTGTCAGGGTGAACTTCCCTGTGTTTGCACTAAACTAGGAGTATTACTGCCCTCTCCAATATCTCCCAGAATGTCCCTTTGAAGGGCCTTCTACATGAAGAATCCATAAGCTTCCCAGGAGCTGCTGAAGAGCTGATCTCTGCCACATGCCTCATTTTTGAGGTGGGGCCCCAGGCCTCTTCAGTTTAACACTGTCACATAATGCCTCCTTTGATGACATGATTTGTCATACAAATGCCTCCTTTGATGGGCAAGAAGCCACAGTCCCTGAGACAGGATGTTGTTTGTCCTTCTTCACGGACGGATGGCAAGTACGTCCCCCTGACACCTGCCAACAGGACTATCTGTGAAGGTAAAGGTCAGCTCAGGGCTTCTCTTCTTCCCAGTGTGGTGTCAAGGTCTCACATTTCTGCAGGCTGATTTTACATACACTCCAGAAACAGTCCTCTGACGCCTTACACTAATCCCCTGCTGGTCACATCACCTAGACCTCACAGTGGGACGGACAGTAGCAGAAATTAAAGCATGTACTTAAAGAAATTCAGTTAAATTAGATACTGCTGAGATACTGCTAAGAACACTGACAGGAGAATTTCACAGCAAAAAGCAAATACAACAGCCTTTCACCACTGGCAAAATAGTGGAGGAAAGTTTGTTTAACTGGAGGGCAGATGCTGCTGTTTTCCCTTAACATGAATTACAATAGGGATCAAGAACTTCTAATTTAAGTGAAGGAGCAGGAAGAGAAAGCCAGAAGGTGCTTACCCACTGATAGAGACGAACTAGATAAAAGTTTGGAGGATTCAATCTCAACAGGCTCTAATGTCCTGAGAGAAAGAAAGCATCAGCCTCACACACAAATTGTCATTGCCTGGAGTCCCACTAATAAGTCTTATTTTTTTAAAGGCTGTTTCCTCAGAGCCCAGAGCTTTAGGATCAATGTATGGTGTACGAGAGCTGTTGAACAAGATTTCAACTAGAGTACCAAAATAATTTTTTTATTACCTTGGTCACTAATTGCAGTCATCACAGCTGATATAAATAAAGCAAAGCCTGCTGATGCAGCACACCTCCATGTCATGTAGCCAAAATGTAATTCAGGAAAATGAGCATCCAAAACTGCAGTTCCTGTTGTCAGCTTGGGGGATATAGTGAGATACTGCAGTTACTGCCTACATCTGTACCAACCCCTCTCAATGGCTGGGGAGAGGTCAGTCAATCTGTACAAATTCAGTGTGGTCCTGAGTAATGGGAAATTATAAGCTTGATGTACACAGACCTTCTCTGGATACAGCTCAGGCCAGCAGTTCAGCAAGCTTGGGTTTTACTCCTGTCTTTACTTTTAATCTGCTGGGTAATCCAGAAGGAAGAGAAGTCACTTGTTCTGTACTTTTTCCCCCATCTGCAAAATGCAAATACTGTCTCTCAATTGCCACGATTCTGGCAACTCCTTTGCTAAGTGCTATGAGATCTACTGATGAAACACCAAGCAAAAGAGTTAATAGTAGCATTCCCCTCAAAATGCCACAACCATGTCTGCGTAGGTGATCAAATTAAAAAATTTAGCTGACAGTTTCCTCAAGTGCTGCATGGCTAAAAGGAAGGACAATTAATGATGCCAAACCTCAGGGTGAGGTTATCCTTCAGAAAACCGCCACTCCCTGTTCTCCACTATCACCTTCACCAGATCTACTGGGAGAAGCCAACAGCCATCACAGCAGGAGAATGAGCAAGGGGCTAGGGCCCAGCTGTCTCTGTGTCCAAGCAGGGTGGCAGGGGGGGAAAAGGAGAAGGAAGGGATACTGACCTTCCTACCAAACAAGGGTGGCACAACACATAGGAGAGAGGGCAACAGCACATGCTGTCTGCCCTGGGGCAACTGTTAACCACCAGCCTTGGGGCACAGCACCAATGTGACCTTGACCCAGACAGGACCACCCTCTGGTCATCACATGCACACAAAGACACACAGACACTTCGTTAGCCCCCAGCAGAAGGAAATGCACATAGTTTTTCACTGCTCAGTGCCATGGCAGCACTTTGGAAGACAAGCCTTACCAAACTAAGCACATATTGGGAGACGGCCTAAGGCTCACAGTAACACAGCCACGCACACAGCAGTCTGACAGATTCTCTGGGGAGTAGATAAGGAGAGGCAACATGCAACTTGGACAACATCCTGCCTGAATCTTGAAGGGAAAGAATAGTATCTCACTGCCTATCAAGCAAGGCTTAATATGTTTGTCTCCAGCAGTCTCTGTACAAATGGAGGAGGCAGCCCCTCTGATATTTTGTGCTCTGCCTAACACACACACAGATAAGGGACTGTAGGTTTCCACTTGTTACCAAAGTTTAGCCACGCTGACTTTGCAAAGAGGATTTGAAGGCCACTGAATAGCAGTTCAACTCTGCCTGCAAGTCCTGCAAGTAACTCAGCGAGCAGCAACAAAGGCAAGTACCAAAGCAGATCTCTTGGCCTAAGCTTTAACTCAGTACAGCTGCTTCAAGTGACAGGGCCACAGCAGAACTTGTCACTTCATTGTCTAGCTGGCATATCAACTAGCTACTGGTAACTTGTATATCTTCCCAAACTTTCTAAAACAAGACATAGACAAATTTGCATATGAATTTGCACAATTTTAAACAGAGGAAACAATTTAAACAGAGAAAATTTAAATTAAATTTAATGACTTGATAGGAGTTCTCTTTATAATGTAAAAAGAAAATCCTTTAAAACTGAATTAATTTTTTTGCTTCTGGCTCTTAATGATTTCTTTATTGCTTAGACATGATAAAGCAGCAGGGTCAGTCATTCTTCAACATTTTTATACCTTCAAGACCTAACATTTTTTTCCATACAAAATCTTTTAAAAGAAAAGTCTTCAGTCACCTTGCCAAAAAAAAAGAAGTTTTTTTTATTTGATTGATCCTTTTAGTCAACAAGAGAGCTAGGATTCCACTTCAGCTGCTTAGATTATATCCAGCCCTCACTGGGGCAGGAGTTCAGAAGTAAAAAATGTATTGAAAAAGAGGCAGCATAATCAAATATTTGAGACTTGGTCAATTCCCTTCTCAACACATGACAGCATTCAAGATTACATGGCTTGATTTATAGCTATCCAACACTCAAACACACCACATACACACACATACACACTGCATAGGACCATATTTCAGTAATAACAGCATTGTTTCAAGCCCCCTCATCTCAGCCTCCTTTCTCTTGTGCTCCCACCCAAAAGTGAGTAAGGAAACTTTGACTGTGTTAGTCTAGAAAGAATCACAGAAGCAATAAGCAAGACCCGCTGGCAGGATCCATTTCCCTCTTGTTCTGTAACACTCACATCAACTCAGCTTTTTTTAGTCGCATATATTTTAGGGAAAGCCTCTCAAAGACAACCCTGAGACAGTTTATTTTACCTTGTTGTATCTAAGTGAAGACCCCTTCTTCATTTGGTTTCAGGGAAAGAGCTTATCCTTGGCCCTCGGGATCTGATAGGTGGCAGCGCCTCTCGTGCAGTTTAATCTCAGGGATGCTGTGTAATCCAGTGCCCCTCAGATTAATTTAGTCATTGCTACACTTTAGGGGACTGACCTATAAACTCTTCATAGATTGCCTGCCGCTGCACAATTCAAGACAGAATTTAGTGTGTGTGATGGAGAATGAGTTGAGAGCATGAACTGAAGCTTTTGCCCTCCTTCAGTTTACACAGATCAGTGCTTCTCCGTGGCTGCAGTTCTGCAGATCCTTAGCACACATGCATAGCCACGGCAAAGTTTAGCACTGTCTTAGATGTTTGCAAGATGCTGTTAAATAATTTCCCTCCTCTATGGGTCAAAAAATCTTATCAAAGTGACTCCATGAGAAGATTGAGAAGGTTAAGGCAGTGAGGTGAGCAAGCTGGTGTAGGAGTTTGACACCAGCATAGAAACTAGAGCCCAAGTTTTCTAGGCAAGGATCTAATCAGTAGGCTGAACTGGGGAGCACTCAACTTCTCACTGCTTTCTGAGTCCTTTAGTATTGCCTGCTGATCATCTTAGTCTCCCTGCTCTCTGTTTTGTACTGGCCTTGCTGGACTCTTGGTTCCCCCTGAAGTGTGCATGGGATGTCAGTACCTCATGGTGGATCCCCCTCAGTGGCAAGGTATCTAAGAGGCAGAGCCTCAAATATTCAGCCAGATAATGCTCTGGCTATTTGGTGACCCAGTGTCTTCATACAGCCTTATACAAAGCAATACTGTGACTCATGCACTGCTCTCTGGGTCAGCAAAACTGTACCAAACACCCTATCCATCCATCTTCCTAAAATGGGCTGAACAAATTGTTTGTTGGAATAGTAGCATTATGGGTCTGAACTCCAAATTCAGATTTAAATCACCTCAAAATTGTTTGCAGCCTAAGTATTTGCTCTAAATTATTTTTCTGCAATGAGATTTAGAAAGCAGAAAAGGAAGGAAATATTAAACTCACCTACTACTGCTTCCAGGTTTTTACAGCTGCTATGACCTGCACCTCAGAGAAGAGCTAGCAAAATGCAGCAACTGATCTATGTTCACTGAATTTGAAGGCCAAGGACTGATTACCAAAAATTACTTCCACATTTCCAGACCAAAATTCCATTCCTATAATTCCTGGAAGTTTGAATAAGGATTGAATATGCAGTGAATAAAGAAATGTGTTGGCTGATATGATCTCCCTCCTTGTTGGGCTTATTAGCTTGATTAAGTGCTCTGTTGAGCCAATACACTAATTCTGGCTCCCAAAGAAGTTAATCTCTGCTAGCCACATTTTTTCCATGGCCACTGCAGCTAGTAGACTTCCCAGCAGGCTTCTGATGCAGAAGTGAAAGTAACATTAATGCATCAGGCGTGGGCACCATTTTAAGTACACTACAAATGTCCTGTCTATGCTCTAGGCCATCGCTGGGTCAAGAACTACAGCATTAAGCAACCTACCCATACTTGTTTTCTGGACTGCCTTCTTTTTCACTAGAGTCTGTGGCACCAGGATGCACCTGGTCCTGCTGAAAGTGGTTTTAACCCAAGTGAAGCAACTATATGGGTATGCTCTGATCTTCTGTCACACATTTCAAAGACAAAAAGTAGTCTTCCATTGGCCATCAGATGAGAGAAAGGGAGTATAGCCTGAAGTAAGATGGCTTATGGACTAATTCTCTGCTATCCCAAATCTGCTGGCCTTTTAATGGTGGGTCTTCCTCAAGCAAGGAGAGTCTCTGCTTCAAGACCTGGTTGAAGTAAGGTAGTACCCATTATATTTTAGGTCGTCTGCTCACAGCAGACTGTGACCACAAACCTGACGTACTTCTTCACTTTCTCCAGAGTAATCAGCTTGCAGCTCAGTTAAGGAGACTAACCTGCATGGCCCATCTGCCCAAAAAGGCCAGATCAGGACAGCTGATCCCCTTCCAGCTCTGACAGTGGCTGAAGCCAGCCAACAGGAGGTTCTCTTCCTTTAACAGGAAGAGCACATACTTATAATCAAGCCTCAGGACTGTGGATATTAGCTGGATTAAAAGGTTTAATGGGCTAAGACAGAAAGTGTTATCAAATTAGGACATCCCTACTTAATAGAATTTAATATATTAACATCCTTCCGGGTACAGTATTGGGAGGCTTGGTACAAACATTTTCTTCCTCTGATGTTAGATTCAAGTCTGCACAATTTTTCCTGTGATGGGTCAAGTGATTAGGTTTTAACAAAAGGAACCTAGGCATGTAACACTAGGGAGTTCTAGCACCAGGCTCACACCCCTCTCCTTCTCCCTACTCAGCTAAGGGATTTTTCTCATTCCACACTAATGTTAACAACAGGTACTTAGTGCAATTGGACGTTATCGCCTCTCTGGTCTTTATTACTTCCTAACTTAGTATCAGCTACTTTGCATGCAATAAAAAAAAGCTGAATTAATAGGATGGGTCCTGCTTCCCTTCTTTATTCTGTATGAAAACACTGGGTCACAGAGCCACATGGACAGGCTGTGATCTGCAATGCTTTAGACGATTATTGCCATTTGCCATGGTATAAGGGGAAAAACCACAGGTAGTAAATGAACAGATGGGCAGAGATCACAGAGAAGGTGACGTGGGGAATATGGGTAGACCATTGAGTCACAAAGGCTGGAAGAATTTCAGGTCCAGCAGAATAGCTTTGCAGCTGTGTGTGTGCTATGAATTAGCTGCCACACAGACCTGCCAGTTGCATGGGCAAACCTAGGGACACAGGTATGAAGTATTGCTCCTGTGAAAATAAAATCCCATGTCTACTGAGCAGTTCTTGCATGCCTCAGAATAATTGCTGTGAACCTTTCATCTAGGGATTGCAACAAACTCCTGTGTTCTTTATGTTTGGTGTTCAAAAAGAGGCTTTCCCGTATTTGCCCAGCCAAGTAAAACCTCATCTTTTTCCTTCTCTCTCTACCATAACTCTCCATTAACCCTTACCTTTAGTACAGGACCTAAGAGAATGATATATTTTCCTCCTCTCCCCTGGTCCCCAGTATTTCTAAGCCTCAATTTGTCATTCCCAAGAGGGAAGGGACAAGAGCTTTGAGCTCTTAAATCCTGCTATCGGCTCTTGCCTGAAAAAAGTAAGTAGGGAAACTGATGGAAAGCTGAAGAAAGGAGCCTGTCCCTTGTCAGCATTCACCTGTAATGGATGCAAAATGTGGGGTTAAACACCAAAACTAGACCCGAGAACAGAAATGAATGGGGTACTTACACAGTTTCATCATTCTTGAACTCCAACTCCCCATAAGCATCTTCAAAGTCTTCTCCACCTCCTTTTGCTGTCCCTTCTACTGTCCTAAATGGCACTATGACTGTACCCCGAGCACCTGATGTCCTTAGGACTTTGACTTCCATCACACCAATGCTCTCACTGACATGTATAATGTCACACTCAAATGTGAAGATGCCAGCATGGTCATCATCCAGGATAGTCACTGTGGCCACACAAGGAGAAGCCAATATGGCCTTTGGGTATGGGGAGTTACTGAGCTCTGGAGGTTCCTCAGTCTCCACCACACGGAGATTACTGAGCCGCACAAAGAAATGCTCATCTTCCTCAAATATGTCATCATCAATAATTCCCACTGAGAACTCCTTCTGGGTTTCCCCAGATTTCAAGACAACAGTCCCCTCTGTGAACTCATAATCAGCACCAGCATTGGCAGAGCCATCCTCTGTTTTATAGTCCACATAGATGGTCTTGGACATGTCCCCTCCTTTCCGCACCACTGTCAGGAGAACGGCACCACAGTTCTCAAGACACTGGTAGGAGCATGGGTCAAAATAAATTTTGGAGATGAACTCCTCAGGTTCCTCTGGACGCACCTCATGCAAGCTGGTGGTTCTCTTGGCTTGCTCAGCTGCATGCTTCTTCAGAATATTGCCAGCTCCCGTCATCATTCTGGTTGCCTGAATGCGATAGAAGGCTCTGCTCTTCTGCTGATGAGACAAAGCATAGTAGTTAGCCATCTCCACCAGCTGGTCCAAGTCCTTTTCTGGATGCTTTTGCTTCAGGTCTTTAAGGATCCGGATCATCTCTTTGCGAGATTCATCTACCTCCTTCCCCTCCACAGTCACTAAGTTCCCATCTAGAAAATGGGAGTTCATCATCTTGCCATCCATCTCAATTCCCTTAGGGTGATCACCTTCTGATTCTATGATAATGCCCCTGTGCTTGTCAGTACGGTATTTTTTGTGCATATACTTATAGAAAAGCAGACGTCTATCTGCTATCCAAGCCAGAAGAACACAAAGTGGAAAGAAGAAAAGTGTGAGCAGGCCTTCCCAAACCTGAACCACACCTGGAGAGAAGACAGCAAGGATCATGTACAACCAGATGTAAGCAAAGATGCTCCATGCAGCTGTGACAAAGAAAACCCTCAGGTGTTTTATCTTCCTGGTTTCCCCATCAGGGATCACATAGACACAGATGGCAATGATGATAAACATATTGAAAGCAGCACTGCCAACAATTGTAGATGGCCCCAGGTCTCCAGCTATGAATCCATGCCCACACACTTCTATCAGAGACAAGAGGATCTCAGGAGCAGAGGAGCCCAGAGCCATGAGGGTCAAGTTGGAAACAGTTTCATTCCAAATCCGAATGGTGGTTGTTGTGGTCTCTCCATTAGGTTTCTTAATCGTTATTTCTTTCTCCTGTGACGTAATGACCTCTATAGATGCCATGAAACGATCTGCAATGATGGAGACTCCAAGGAACATGTAGATCAGCGCTACAAAGTATACGATAACACGGGCAATTTTGTCCCCAAGGGATGGGTTTTCTGGGTACCATATTGGCAGGATAACACCTTCCTTGCAGTCAAAAGATCCTGAACACGAGCTGTTTTGTACTGTACTGGTTGAGTCTCCCGTCAGGCCAGCATCCACCTGCAAACCATGCAAAAACAGCACAAAAGTAACCAGCCCAAAATGGAGGAAGGCCGAGGTGACAGGCTGCAAGCTTAACCACGCCATACACAAGATGCAACTTCCACTGTGTAGATCCAAAAAGGCCGAGAACCTGAAACAAACAAAACAGAGAGGGGGGAGGGAAGCATGAGAGAGAAGGAAGATGCAACATTTACCCAAATGCACTTCAGTATCTCACCACTGAAGAGTACAGGTAGAGATGCATGGGTTGTCTCTCTGTCACTTTGAAGAAGGTATTTAGCAGGGACTCTAACAAAGTGAAGCATTTACATGCCCTGCAGATGAAGATCAATTGCTAAAGAAGTGATTCAGAGGAAAAGTGTGCATACACATACACATAAAATAGACCATTCTTGACCTACATGTGCAACAGAACTGAGTGCTCAGCTGCCACTCACCTAGTGATGCCATGGTGATCCCCAGCAAGCAGCCTTTCAACTCAGCAAAAGAAGCCAAATCTAAGGACTACCCTGCCTCAGAACCCCGGGAATAAAACAAGTCAAGCAATCTCTAGCAACAAAAACGTAATATTTAAGGCCAGTCAGCAATCTCCAAATGAAGTCCATTTTTAGGATGTAATTCAGTTATAAATTATGGACTACCTTAGTGGCCAAATCATCCCCACAAACAGCCCCTCCTAATAGGCTGCAGAGTCTCAGAAGGGTCCTAGGGCTCCCCCAAGCTTTTGAGGCCCAGGGCCTCCATGTTAGAAGGTGAAGATATGAACCCAGAAATAGGGTAGAAGACTCACACTTGGCAAAGCACCAAAGGCCATCTATCAATAGCCTCTGCCATCTGGACAGTCACATTTTACATCAATAATCCTGCTTTTAAATGGTCACAGAAACCTCAAAAATGCCACATTTAGGAAAAGTTGTGCTCATAAAACTCAGAAGACAGAAAAAAATGTATGTACCCACCAACATTCCCTCTGCATCCCTAAGAAATTGATAAATTTTCAAGTATCTTCTAAAATGAAAGTAATCTCTAACCTACAATACCATACAAAAACATATGGAGCTGACTGATGTATCACATAGATTTGGCATATCACTGCCCAATAATACCTTCTATTATTTACAGACTTCATTGCTGTAGGGCTTGCACTGCTTAAAATTGGATTCTGAACCCTTCACATTATCATGGATCACACTATTCTCCTTCCTTCATAACAGGCCTCTGGAAGAATTTGGTCTCAGGCTTAAATGACAAATCACATTTGTGAGTCCAGCACAGGCAAGTATCTCATAGGAAACATCAAACTTAATAGCAGCATTATCTACAGCACTTGGAAGGTTCAAAACCCTTAACTCCCACTAACTTTCATTGAGGTTTGTACTGCCAAATGAATGGGCCTGGGATTCATTTCCCCTACTCTAACTACCCAAATCTTGGGCAGCAAGTCAAATAAAGTCTCTTAGGTTCCCTTTGTAGTCAGAGGAAAGACATTTCCAGGGGATTTCCCCTCATTTCCAGGGGACGCCCCCATCCTGTTCTGACACAATATATGTATTTCAGACACACATCTCCAGAAGGGATTATGTCCCTTCTCTCATCTCTCCATGGTCTCAAGAGGGTGCCCAGTCAGGCAGCTTAGAGCAGACGTCTAACCTTCAGATTTGAAGAGCTTCATTCAGAAGTTCGAAGAGATGAACTGACCCCTGAATGCTTGAGGAGATCCCCCCCCTTCTGCACTGTAAATACTCCAGGCAACATTATTGTGCTATCAGCAGTAATAAATGCATCTCAAATGGCTATTTTATCATCATGTTGTGTCGCTCGCCTATTTTCAAAAGCGGGTGCAATCTTCCCAGTATCAACAAAAAACGTTTTCAACTTTCAGATAAAAATCTATAAAGACAGCAAAACAGGAAGGAAAGCGTGAACATGGACTGCAAATGAACAAAACTGTTCCTGACAAAGCACAGCAGAGGGGAGAGAATTGATTATGCAGTATCAGGATCACAAATCCATATCTGACACCCTTGATATTAAAAAACAATACAGTTCTTCATGCTATGTGGACTAATTCAGAAGAGCGAGATTCTCCCACGTTCGCCTACATACCTTCTCCCTCTAATGCCTACTTATCTATCCTCCTGTCTGCCCTGGCCCTGGTGCCTGACTGAGCTCCCAGGGATCAGAGGGGCCTCAGCCCCAGTGAGGGCTGTTAGACAGCTCCAGCCTTGAAGTCTCCCTAAAACCCCCCACTGCCTGCACAGCTCAGGGTCACAGGGAGGACGGAGCTGTCCAGCACATACTTAGATTCAGTTTGATGCTCCCATTTTGTCCTTCGTCCCTCTCTGCACAGTATTTGCCTAGATATCAGGATGTTGGGAAATCCCTCAGAGAGGGCCAGTGAACATGTGCAGAGTGACTATCAGCCGCAAGCCCAAGATCTCTGGGCTGCAAGGTAGATGTGTGCACATGACAGCAAAGATGACACATTCCAGGTGCCTCTGACGCAAGGTGCACACAGAGACCAGCTGCACAAGCACAGCAGTTCCAAAAACACCCCAGGCACATCAGATCATCCTTTTCCATACTGCAACTGCTGGCAGGTATCCACCAACCTCTTGACACTTTCAGCTCCCAGCTCCTACTTAACTGTACCACAGCCAGTAGGTGTTGTGTCTTCCAAGATCAGCCATGTAGAAATGGCTGACAGAAAGACAGGAGTAATTTCAAAAACATCTACATGACTCAAGCACCTAAATTTGGTTTCAAAAATTATTTAGGAGTCTGAGTATCACTTAAATTCAGAGCCTTGTCTAGGAATAGTGCAATGACTAAACTGCCCTCTGAAATAAATCACTGCTACCACCAACCTCCTTCTCTGTGGGACTAACAACTTCTGTAATTAACACTGTCTACCTTCTGTAATGCCATGATGGTTTCTATTACTAGGCATTCCTCAATACACTCCAGGACCTTGCCAGTTCTGCTTAAATTTTTAATTTGATTTTAAACAGAGGGTAATTTTACTATTATTTATTAAACTAATAGTACATTCTTTCAAAGGCAGTCTCTATGAGGGTAGCCTCTGCTTATGTGTTAGGACCACCAAACTCAGGCTATGTGTTGCCTGACTGATTAAAATCTCAGAATTTGAAAACACTTTTCTTCCCTGGTTTTCACTTGCTTTGACAAACATTTTACCATCAAGTGGAGGTCACAATCATTCTTTTAAAATGATACAGTAATAATGTGATCCTGCAATTCTTTTTCACAGATTAAACTCCCCAGTGGGACCAACAGGAACTTTGCTCACAGCCATGCTGTCTAATAAGATTTTAATATGCGTTGATTAACATGAAACACAGTAACCTAACCAATCTGAAAAATACAATGAAGCATTCCTATGGTCATCCCCCTATTGAGAACTGCTGCAAAATGCCTTGTAACAGAATAAAAGTATTAAATGTTGAAACTGCTCTTAATGGAACATTGAGGCAACAGTTTAACAATCAGGTAACAGAGAACAGAAGAGTTAAAACTCACTCTGTAGCTCCAGGTCAGCACGGTTACTTAGATAACGTTCAAGTTTTCCCTCAGATGTATGTAACTAAACTCAGTCCAAAAACCACAGAAGGGGACCTCTGCAGCTCTGGCCTGCCCAGAGTGCAGTAGACATGTCCCCCACTCCTCCTTTAAGCAGCGGCATTGATCTCAGCAGGCCTGACTATGACAAGAGCCAACCTTCAACATGAGCACCAAGCCTCCAGGTGGGCTTGCAGCACAATCCTGAGTCACTCCTAAGCACCCAGGAGGCGTCACTGTGTCAGTCCTCTGACACCAGTGCGACAAAACACATCCACATCTGGTGCTGAGAGGTGTCATTCCAGCAACGTCACTGCCCTGGCCCTGCAGGATGCAAACAACGGTGGAAACATGACGCTGCACAACAGTGGAAAGTTAGTTGGTACTGGGTGATCACAAGGATCATAATTTCCACTGCCTTTTTGCTATCAGACATAGTTTTCTCCCACAGGTCTCTGCCCTGCTACTGCTTCCACACTGAATACACTCAAATAAGAGCACTGGTAGCAAGGGGATCAGACAGTGTCCCCTGTCTGGTAGGGTAAGTTCAGAGCAATCAATCAATGTAAAAGAGAGACAAAGTGCTGCAAGCATCATTGCACCAGGATGAGCTACCATATAACAGCCAGGCTCTGGGAGGACACATAATAGTTATTTCGGCAGAACGAACTCCTCTACAAGAGTTGACAATGGCCACGTAATCTATAAATGCATAAACAGAACCCATAAATAAAAAGATCAGTCCTTGACATACTTCTGAAGACAGTCCAGAAGGCAGTATGGACCATGCTTGTCACAATTAAGATACCTTCCAACCCAAAAGACTTTATGGTTCTATGAGACAATTCTATGATCTTTTATAACAGCTGAGTTTCAGAAGACTGATGGTTTGTCTGCTGTGGACCTATACGAGGTATAAAGCTGGGAAGGCTATACTGATCCCTTAAAATTTCACTTTTCGTATACAGCTTCTCATATGACTCTAAAGGCAAGGATATTTTCAAAAGGAAGCATTTACAAGAAATTAGATCAAGAGGCAACATAGCAGTGATGGCTGATAACACGTAACCTCTACATGCCAAGTTCCCAACATCACTGCTCATTAGATACAAAACCAAAGGCAACTCCCTAAGTCCCTATTAATTTCTTATTTAGGCAAAATTCCCCTTAAACTGTCACAAAAACCTTTGAATTTGACCTGCAAATAAGATTAGGTTTTCTGGCACCTCCCTCTCCTTCCCCTCTTCCTCCCACCTCCCAAATAAATGAGACACAGGAGTACATCTGTGGCCTTACATCCTCTCTCCCAACTTGAGACTAGCCAGGAAAGGCAGCTGATTAGATCTCAGTGCAGGGTGAGCCCCGCTCAAGCGTGGGTGCTGCACAGGGGCCAGACAGAGACATCCCAAAATCAAGGTGCACTTGACAAGCATCTGTACCAGCAGAGAGCAGATACTGCACTGCTATCAGCATCTTATATCCCCTCTCCGAAGCTGGGGGAGACAGAAATAAGGCTCAGCTTAATAACATGACTTCACATTCCTCAGCTCCAAAGCACATAAAAGCTTTTTGATTGAACACACAGGTTTTTTTATAACCATGAGCAAAAATTGAAATTATAGCCTTTCTGCTAAGAACACAAATAACTGAGTTTTCACAGAAGAACTATTATACCTAATGCACACTCCTCCCTTCCCCAAAATAAATGCACAGCAAAATATTTAATTCAAAACAAAGCACATTTTTCAATTGTCTCCACTGAAATGCTATTGAGCCCTTTGCTCATCACTACAACAGTAGTATCCAGAGTACAAGTCAGGATTTACCTGCAAGCCAAAAGCCACAGCAGTGTAATTAGATCCATTTTGTCTGACAAACACAGATTTCCAACATGGACCAGGCCTTAAACTGTCAGACTGACGGCACACGTCTATCTGAAATGAGCACAGCCAAGGACCCCAAGCTGACTTTACATAGGTTATGACACAACAAATAGGTAGTTTACCTCTGTACTACTGCAACAGCTAGATTTTATGAGGGAAACAGCACAATAACTCATGTCTAGGCCATGACAGATCCCCACAGATCAGCTCGATGGAAAAGTTATGGCGGGAACTGTAGGTGCTTGTTGCTTTGCACTTCACAGTAAACATGCCAAAGCCCAGAATTAGCTGCCTACAGATTAATCCCCTTGGTATGTGTCAAAAGCAGCCTTTCTTTTCTCTCAAGACAGTGCAAAAGGCTACCATAAAAAAAGCTACCAGCTCTCTTAGCAAGTCTTTTAATATTTACAAGCTGGTGTCTCTACTAATTTAAGCAGTACCTACCATTCTAGCATGGTAAATGGGTGTTAATTGACATAATGACTCAGGTCTACTAATTCCTTGTAGAAGTGCTGCAGTGATGGGATCCAGTTACATTCAGTGATCCCAGAGGCTAGCCCAAATGGAACACAAGCCTGTGTACAGCTAGGAGCAACCTCCAAATACTCAACTTGCCCTGAGGAACTGGTCCATGCTCTTTTTTCTGTATTTTAGTATCCATGATGCTCCTGGAAATGCAGGGGCATAAACAGTTAACCCATAAAGATGCCCGTACTTAACTGTCCCCTTCCAATACCCCACTGACCGCACATGACTGGTCAGGCATTTTGTTTTCTTGCTCATACCTGACCTGAAAAATATCTGTATAGGAGAGACAGATATATGAATAGAGGGGCTGCAGTTTATGCCCTGTACACAGACATGTATAAGAGGTGGCAGACACTGCAGGAAACCTTCAGTGGGCAGCCACAGGCACACTCTAAGAGCCACCCTTATTTATGGTGTGGGGTAGCACAGTCTCCTTGGGAGCCACAGTGTGCTTGCTCATCCACTCCCCATACACATCCATATGTCTGAGATTCCTCAGCCCGAGAGACAGCAAGATTTACTCTGTTTTTCCCCCCCACAACTGTAGTCTTTTTTACATTCAAAAAACAAAACCTGGTATTTAGGCTGACATACAGATTAGTAGTGGGCACCCTCCTGCTTAAGAGGCAGTATTATCTGCTCAGATATAAATGCGGATTTTTTCTTTTCATGAATATTACACAATTTCACTGTTGTTTCGCCAGGACTTTCAAGTGGGCAGTTCACATAGGAGACAGCAGGGATCTCTACAGGCCATCTAGTTCGCCCCACTGTCTCAAGCAGGACCAGCTACAGCCAATTGCCCAGGACCACATCCAGTTGGCTTTTGAATACATTCAAAATATATTCAAAAATATATTTCAGGATATTCAAACACAACCTCTCTCGTCAACCTGTGCCAGTGCTCAGTAACCCAGACAGTAAAAGAGTAAGAAGCACAGCTGTGGGGTCCAGGCCTGCTTGTGACCACCACATCCATGTGTTAGTGCACGGGAACCCAGAGCAAACTCACCCAGTACAAACTGCACTGGGAGCTCACTGCAGTGCCTTGGTGACAACCACATGTGCATCTGGCAAAAAGTCACTGTCATGACCCTTTAGAAGTCACTGGAAAGTCTTCATTGCACATTCAGAGGCAGATCTTCAAGCATTAGTCTTTTCAATGCATTTAGAGGAATTTCTCAACACAAAGCCTTTAGGTGCTTGTATCCTAGTGCAGGTGAACACACCATTCTTTGAAGTATGAACTTTGCAGCGAAACTGAGAGGACAGGCATCTCCAAGCACATTCTCCAAACCCTTGATTTTATGCCCATGATGTGCTAAGTCCAGTGAAGAGGCTGAAAATCCTTCCTTTTAGGTTTAGGAGGCTGAGGGGAATAAAGAAGTGGAGTTACTTGGTCACCCTGTCGGTGGTCTCCCTGCCTCTTCCATGGACTGCAGCTGATGGAGACAACCTGGAGCACCTGACAACACATGGGGTTGCACCAGGCACTGGCTCCTCTGCTGCAGCCTTCAAGGCACTGGTTTTCATCATACTGTCTTGCTGGTTTATAACGAGCAGTGAAGACTATTTGGGGAGCAGTGGGGGAAGGGGAAAAACATTTCAGCAGTGAGGAAAACTTCTCATCAGTAAAAGACATTTTATGTACTGCCCATGGCAGCACACAGGTTGTGTTATTTACTGCTCCTGCTTCACAGACATATTATACTGCTGGTTCAGGTGCCACCATCAGAGTGCAACTTATCACCTAGTGACTCACAGCATCCTACAGATGACAGCAGCAACTCGTGACATTTCTTTAGCGTTCTGGTGACAGATCTGCAACTGTTACAATTAAAGACCCTAGGATTTCTTGTCAGCAGTGCATTTGTGCCGCACAGCCCGTACTTATTTGCACACAGAGGCAGGCTAAATGGTAAATAAAAAGAGAAGAGGTGTTCTAGTCATATCTCATCTTTCAATCCAGACTTAATTAAGAAAAACAAGTTTTCTGACAGAAAATACCCATCTAAGGCAAACAAAACAAATCACGTGATGTGCTGGATTTGAAGCAAGAAGCAGGTAGGCAGGGAACCCTTCCCTGGCCAGCTCATGGGCTCCTCAGACAGGCACCAGCCAGCCATGCTGGGTGCTAACCCCAGGAGCTGGGGCACACACTGTTCCCATCCTCCAGAATGGCCGGTTTATTTCTCACCTTTTCTTTCAAGGTAAAATAAAAACAAAATTTCAGATTTTTTGTCTATATACAGCAAAAAAAATAAAGTTTTTACAAAAAATGCCACATCACACACAAAAGAAATTACAAACCCTCCACGAGCCTGTTCAGAAGGGCTCATTCCTGGCTCAATAAGAAAGAAAATATTTAAAAAGTGAATGGAGACAGAAGCAGGGGGAGACTGGGCAGAAAACCGGGAGGAGAGAGGAGGAGGAGAAGGCTACACTTCAGAAAGCATCTTTACTACTGCAGCAAAAACAAATGGTTGTTGTTCATCATGTTAGATAGGAAAACCCCTCACTTAGCCTAATTAGCAGACATTTCACTCATTTCAGTTAGCTAGACCAGAGACAGAAGAATTGTCTGGTCCATGCCTCAGGGACTGCCACTGCATTGTTCCCCTTGTGACCATTATTTCCTAGTACTTTGTCCAGCCCAGTTTTAAATTATCCAAGTGATGGCATTTCCACAACTTCCCATAGTGACTCTGCCATGATGTATTTTATCTTGGAGGTTTTAGGCGTCTTCCTTATATTTAGGATGAAATTAAGAAAATTTATGCTGCTAGTTCTCATTATTGTGTCCTTGGAGCACTCTCAACCATTCTCCCTGTCTGAGATTTACATGCTTCAGATACTTGTAAATAGCTGTTCTCCTCCACAGCTTTTCTTTGGCCAAAGCACACAAATTTATTTTAATCTTTATAAATTAGCCCAAGCTGCCCTTTAATCATTTATCTTCATCTCCTCTTGATTCTCCATCTTCGAGGCGGTTGGAAGCAGACAAGTATCTGGGACAGCCACAGCTCAGTGCCTCCTCCCACCAAAACTAGCAGCAGATCTGCTCTCTTTGGAGCAGGAAAGCTGAGCCTGGGCAGTGAAGACTTGCCTCTCAGCTCTGTCCTACAGCAGGTTTTCACGAGATACCAGACTGCTACAAAGGTTAAATCAAGACTGATATACAGAAACTCACCGTGTTGCTCACTTTTAAAGATCTCTCCACCTGTTTGCTGCGTGTCCCCAGCACAGTGAGGCTGGCACAAGGAGCACTGCGCTGACTGGCATGTGTGGAATGAAAGCAGAGATTTCCAGAGTTTCAACCAAAAGTCAAGGTCTCCAGCTGAGATGAGGGAAATACACTGTAACACGCCCACTGCTTCTGCAGATCTGAGCACAGCGGGAGGCATGAAAAATGCACTGAGCTATGGGTTATCCTCAAAATACCTCCCACTTCACTTGGAAGGTGCCAAAACCTGTAAATTCATCCAATTTGAATACAGTTATCAAATAAGATTTCACACAGCACCATCGCCCTTTACTGCCATATATCCCCATGTCTCTCTTATTGACAATTTAGATATATTAATCCTTTGGTGTTTTTTCAGCTGCTAATTCTGCAACAGCTCTAAAAAAATAAGCACTCACATGCACCATGATTAATTCATTCTTCTTAAGTCCAGGCTGTTTATTGCTCTTTGTTCATCTATGCACTAGCTGTTTACAGATTCTCTTTTAATATTAGCTCTGTTATTTGCTAGAGACTCGAGTCATATTTACCATATGGTAATTGCAGAGATGACATGGACAACAAACAGTGGAAGCTGAGCTGCTACGGCAATTACAGTAAGTGGCAGCAGTCTCCAGGCTATCTGCTGCCCCACCCTCTCCCCACCCTCTGATGGCTTTCCCTGTGGGCTGTATAAAGCCATATGCCACTCTGATCTCTACAGCAAAGGCAGGCAGGAATTTCTTCACTATAGCATTACCAGACAGGTTGATTCACTTTTTTCCTTTCAGTTTGTGTTCCAACTGCAGGTCTGCCCTCCCTGGCTGGCTGCCCCGCTCTGCCCTGCTAAGGGCAGGTAATCTGAAATACTGTCTGGAGTTAGATACCCTCAAAACCCCCATCTTCTTTCTCACCATTACAACAGCACTAACTTTCTCCACTGCCTCATCCATGGTCTCAGTGTGTCTCAGATATTCCCCTGAAGGAGTCACAAAGGACCACATTTCAAAGGGTGGTTTGAAGCTTAATGGAACAGCTCTTTTTAACCCACTTGGACACCTGGAACACATTGAAATCACAGATTTCCACTGGACACCTAAACAAGATTTAAAATTCCTGCAGAAAATCGAACAGATGACTGTGAGAGGCTACTGCTGTTTTCTCCAAAGAAAGACATGAGTTTATTTTTTCATTCCTACCAAGAGCACCAGGCAGATCCTATACCCAAATGTCATAGGGCTAAGCTAGGTAAATACATGTCTCAGTCCATTAAGAAGATTCAAAAAATCAAGACTACCTGTATGTGTTTGCCAACTTGGGGGCAGTGCATACAACAAAACATCTTGTCTGAAAAGGATTAGACTTCTCCCCTGCCATTTCTAACATGTCTGCAGTGATACTCTCCCAATTCCCAGCAGTCAGCAATTCTTAACTTAGATACCAGTGCAGAACATTTGAAAATTGGATGCAGGACATCATGTATCAGAAGAATTTTCTAGCAATGTATACAATAATCTTACTGCTGTTTATCTCCAAAGTGAAGAAATAGCATTTTCCTTCTATTCAGAGGATGCACTTACACGACCTTCCTTCCCTTGACCCTCCCCTCCAAAACCCTGTTTTTACACAAAGTCATATTAAAAATTAGAACTATCTTTCCAGCCCAGTCAATCTGCATACCGTCAGCGGAAGGCTGGCAAGAGAGAAGAGAGACAGAGTACTTAGGACCAGATTTTCTCTGGCATAAATCAGCATAGGTCCAGTGAGCCCAAGTCAGCAAAGCCAGCTTGTTCCATTGAAAAAGCTGCCTGAGGAACTTTGGCAACAGTTCATATAACAGAAACCTCCAAAAGGAAAGCTTCATCTATTTCTTCTTCACAACCCACGTCACACACAGCAGCTGGGGGGCATCTTCTTGCTTTCTCCACCCCAACTAAATTCCTGTCCATCCTGCCCTGGTTCCTGCCTCCTCCCAATATTCCATGCTGGCCCCAGATCTGCTACAACTAGTTCTGCCAACAGGAGCAGCAGCTGAGTCATAGGAGATGACCACTTCAGCCAAATGCACTGAAACCAGACAAGAAGAGGAGAAAATTCTCCTTCCGCCCACAATCCCAGACCACAGCAAAGAAGGCTTGGAGTCTCTCTCCCCCACCATGTGCCCAATGTCATCTTGGCTCAGCATGTGAAGTGCCTCATACTGGAGGGAAAATGACAGTAGTCGCTGGCTTCATGTATGTGCTTGGATAACACACTCATCTCATGCAGCCACCCACTGTATAATCTATTTAAGTCACCAAGGCAAAAAGAAAGGACAGCTTTTATCCTGCCACCGAGGGACACAGCCCCCATTATGGATGCTAGTAGTCCCCCATCTCCATCAGTTTTACTCAGGACATTGAGTCCCCTTCAGGGACAGCAGAAATTATTTTTTCATCCTTTTCTGTAAAGAGAAGATTAAAACTGAGATGCACTTAACTTGCTTTCAAGTCCATATCTCTCCTAAGGCACTGCTATGGCAAGAAAATTGCAGGGTCCCACTCTTGCTGCGAGTTTCAGTGGAGGCCTGACTTGAGCAACAGCTAAGGCAGGAACGAACAGCCTGTTTTCACACCCTTAATACTCACTCTCTTCCCCTCCTCCCCCAGTCCAGGATGCCTCTCATGCCCAGCCATACTTCTGCGGTGGTGTCGTGAACCCAGCTCTTCCTGAAACTCCTGTCATCTGGGAAACCTGTCACAAGTGACAGAAAAATGCTTTGCCAAAACAGAAGCAACAGTCTCCCAACATAAGCAAGTGAGGAGCAACGGAATAGGAAGAGTGTTATCCCAGGCAGAGCCACCATTAGTATTGGATTCAGATCAGTGACACAAAGAGGTAAAAGAACAAGCACAAAAGGTCTTCAACAAAATGATGATCACTTTTCAAGGCAAACAAAGCCTTGAAATTAATCCATTTTGCAGTGGAAGCTCAATGAGTAGACAGATGGATAAAACTGGGTATTCAATGAATTTGAGCCCTGTCTCACAACAACCCTCCATTCTGCAGAAATCCTTCCTCTGACCATCCTTCCTGCACTCTGTTCTCTCCACAGACACACATACAAACACTTCTGGATCGTCCCACTGATGCCTCCTCTCACAGCACCCTTGTGGTCCTTCCCAAACTCGGCTCCCAAGACCACCACCCTTCTGTCTGAGACAATTGCAGCCAGCCCACCCTGCCTGGTAGCTGTTGGCTACCAGATACTCGCAAATTATGACTACACCACCTCTTCATGCTCTCTTTGCAACAGTAAGCAGATGAGGTTTCCGGAATACTGCAAAACCCAGCATAGCTCCCACGTCCCCTCCCTCAGCCTTCTTTGGTAAATTAGCTTTGGTCCGAGGGATAGAGCTGATCAACCAAGCCAAAAGAAGCTCTAGACCAACACCAACAGAAAGCTCCCAGAATCAGGGTATTTTATCTAATGAGCACTGGAAACTTTTTTAATTCTGTGCTGTGCATTTGTGCAATCTATGGAACTCAATGATATAAGAAATAAATTAAGACACAGAGGAAAAACAGCTGTGCAGGGAACACCGAAAATACCCATAGATTCACCAGAGAGGATGCACCCTTCCCCTTGCTCCAGTGCATATTTCAGCCTCACCAGTGTTTGTGAAACTTGCTAATGTGTGTACAGCAAAAGCTGAAAAGACTCTTCTTAACTGAGCATCTGCATCCTGACTGAGCCAATCAACCTCTTGCTTTGTCCCAGCAGCCAAGCCCATATGGACCTGAGAGAAGACAGAAAGGCACAAACAGAGGTTACGTGGCAGATTGAACAGGTGAGTGATGCTGTTAGAACACCACAAAGTCAGAAGGCATGGTTGTTGAGTGAAGTCAGAAGTTGGGGCAGGTACTAAGAATCATGAAGAAATCTATATATTTAAGAAGGAAAAGCAGAGGAGGGAAAAGGCCACAGCTAGGGGAAAGAGGGATGTTTGTGACTCACTAGGATGCACGAAGCAGCAAGGAGATGGATCTAGACAGGCAGCAGGCAAGCCAGCAGATTTTTGGGAGTGACATAGGTGCACCAAGTGCAGCAGAGCATCTTCTCACCTTCAGTCTCCTGGTGTGATTCACCAGAGGGAAGGCAGCTCCATCATGCTCTGAAGGTTAAGCTGTGCCTTCTGCCTGGCACAAGAGCACGTTGCAGCCAATGGGTAAAACTGCCTACCTACTTAAAAGCAAACCCCAACACTGCCAGGAGGGACAGGCTTTATTTTTAGCTGGGACACCAGCAGGGTCACTGCTGGTGATGCATTTCCCCATGGAAGCCAGGGTTTCATGAAGTGTGCTGTGTGCGCAGGGTCACTGCGGGAGAAACATCTGTCAGGTCAGCTTTGGGGAGATGGATTATTTAAGTTAAGAGAAGAGGAAACATTTACTAGAAGAAGTGAACCTGAAACTACTCTGGAAGGTTGAAATGAAAAGAAAAAATGAGACTTAAAAAGGCAGAGCAGGTGGTAATTTATGTGAGGCCAGCATTGAGTGCACCCATCTCCAAAATGCTCATACAGGAGAATACCCCATCACAGCTAACTCCAGCAGCATTCCCTCTGCTTGCCTCCTATGACCCAAGCTTTGACAGGCTCACTCTTGTGCAGGGGCTGCCAAAACAAAAGCAGCAGCAAGTCATTATCCCTCATCAGAATCCCTCACAAAGGAAAAGCACACAAAGAGAGACCCACCTTGCTTCACACCTTGAAGACAACAACACGGAGACCTCCACATCACTGTGGTCCCCAGGTCCTCACAGGGAGCCCCCAGTGAGTGCCAAGGCTGGCAGCCTCCCCAGCACTCACACAGTGGCCGAGCGCAGCACCCACAGCGAGCGCACGGCAGCAGCACAAACTGAGCCCGTGGCAGTCCCGTAAGGACAAGGAGTCAGGTCCTCCCCTGCTAGTGGATTTTGTGGGTGCAAACCTAATAAAACAGTTGGCACTGCTCCCACTTGCATTGCCAGGGAATGCAGTCTGGAGGCTTCAACATGGAGAGATTGCTGTTGATGAAGTGCTGAGTGCTAGTGTGAAGCTTTCAAGGGACTTGAAAGCATTGAGAGCAGAGGAGAAGTTCTCATTTTATTCTCTTCTTGAAAAACCTGAGTCCATTTGGCATGTTACATCTGAGAAATAGCTTGGCCTAGACTCTCTGATTTTTTTTTTTAATCAGGATCAACCCCTGTGCATGTTCTTGGGAAGATTTTATATTAAAAATTATTTTTTCTTTTTATCCTACTGATTTTTTGTGCCTCTTAATAGCTTAAGAAGTGCTTTGCAGACCCTATCACTCTTAGATTCTTTGCAACTAATTTGCATTCAGTACTATCTGTTTCATCAACAGCAGACTTCAAGCCTGAACCAACTCCAAGCCTTAACTGCTGCAGGTAATTCAGGCAGCAGCCTCACAGGTGGAAAGATGCAGGGCTTCTTAAGCCAACCTGAACATTTTCCACCTCTGGTCATTTGTTACTACTCCGCTCTAGCTCTCCCCTTTTTGTTGGCATAACTGTTTGCATGACTAGGGCATGAATAAGGACCAGGCATTGATCTGGCAGAAAAGCAAACTGAACCCACAGCCTGGGCACACTTGTCACTGTGCCAGTATCCTGCAAGGGTGGGACAGGAGCAGAAACAAGTAGCCTGGGTGGGAAAGGTGTAGAAAACAAGGTGCAGTGGCAAGTATTGGCAAGTGCATTAGCTGTATGGGCAGAGGCAGGTTTGCCTCCTGCAGTGGTGAATCCTGTAACATCTCCTGGACTATGGAACAGCCTTGTCCTGCTACACAAGGGCAGAGACATATCTCTGCCTCCATTTTTCCCAACCAAGGTGTGTGTTCAAGAGTCACTGCATAATCCCAACCAAAACCACAGAAGAGGATAAAGGTGCTTATTAAGGTGAACTTGAAGCTCAGTATTAAGATATTGCTTCCCAACAAGGAAGGCCTTCCTCAAGGTGGTGAGCCAAGACATGCAGGTCTTGATGACCCAATACAAATTTTCCTGACAGCAAACAGTATGGTGAGCAAAAGGATGGCTTCTTCACTCAGAGCATTATTCCAAGTACCCTCACCAGCGCATGGCAGAGGCAGCGCTGCCTTCTCTAATTTGTGTGTGGGGAGCTGTGGCACTGAGGCAGTGGTGGGTTTCACAGACTCTCTCCTAGCACTACTCACACTGAGGGGAGCTAGGACACATCCAGAGTGAGCTGCAGCCTGACTGCAGAGCGAGGTGCAGACATGGTCTAACCCTTCCTGCTTCTGCCCCTACTCTGGGGATGGAAACCTTTCACCAGCACGCAGCATATGAACACACCAGCAGGGCACCTTGTGCTGTCAGCACTGGAGGCCCACGTTCACTCCTGGACATGTCACCTTCAACACAACCTCAGCAGTCAGATCTAAGTGTCCTCTTGTAGGTACATCCCTGCATCACTACACTTCTTTTGATTAAAACTGTATTCTGCGATGCTGCTGTTTGCTTTGAGACAGCCTCCAAGAACCAGCCTAGGACAGGGAAGATGAAAGCAATGGCAACGCAGTCTCATCTGTCTGTAGTTTCTAAAACTCTTTGGCACCTCACGGGTTGCAAAACATGCCCAGCAGCATAGGATATTTAGTATTTCTGATTTCTCTTGACCTGGCTGTCTCTGCTGCTGTCCTGAGTTAGGAGGCTTAGGTAAAAAGACAGCAGAGTACAGGAAGACAACAAACAGAGCAAGTTCAGTTTTGTAGCCTTGAAATAATCTGCTAGTGAATGGAAATGGAAGCTTCTCCCTAAATCTGAGTGCTCTGGAAGAGCTCCCCATTTTATTATGATGGAAAATCCTCATTGGAGTGTTTCGTTAGAAAACAAGCTATCATAAAAGAAATGTTAAGAACCCTAAGCTCCCTTCTCTCCCATGATGTCAACTGTCAGAGACACCACTGACAGCTCAACTATGTGATCAAAGGCTTCAGCAAGAGGATTTAAAGACAGAATTACCAGAAAATTGAGAGTTGAAGGAGCATGGGGGCATGATCATCACCTATTTATAAATGTGTCTTATGGAGCAAACTAATTACTTAATGATGCTGTACTGCAGGAACAGTGGCACCTGGGTCTACTCATTGTGACACTGCCAAGATGGGGTGGTGGTACCTTCAGAATGGAATGGTACGGCACATCCCTGCTATCATGCAGGCCATCATGCTCCTCTCCAGCCCCAAACCCCACAGCACCATGTCACCGTAATCAAAAGATTCAGAAACACGAGCTCTGTAGCACAGGTGTTTTAAAGGCTCCCCCAGAACAACTTGTCATCTTATGTGTCTCTCAATGCATGAGACTCTTCAGGACAAAGACTATAATTTACTAGACATCTGTATGACGCTTAGAAACATGGGCCCCCAACCAGGCTGATGCCTTTAGGAGTTACCATTATCTAAACAGTAAATCAACAATAGCATTAATCTATGCCACAACACCTAAACACAGTGGGTCGTGGTAGCTGGAGCATCACAACTATCAATTTCTTGGCTTCAGAGACTTTTCTTCCCTATTACAAAGACTTTTTGTCTCTGTAATTTCATTTCCTTCACTTTCTTTTTTTAAAATATAGAATTAGATATTACTGCCTGGTTTATAAAAAAAAATTGGCCAGCAATCAAAGCCATCTTTTTAACTGTGAAGCACATGAAAGGCGTCTGAAGCATGACAGCAACAAAGAACAAGGAAGTATTTGTCAACGCCACTTGGTCATTGGGGAAGCTTAGGGGAGGAGACTGATGCTGTTTGTTTAAAACAAGCAAACAAAACCCTGACAGACAGACCATTTATCTGTATAGTGCTTCACTTGAAAATATTGGCAAAGGGAATACATCTTCACTTGGTTTCTAATAAAAGTGCTGACACACGCTGTTGTGGCCTTCCCTGCCTTGGGGATGGAGGATGCCTCTCACAGGAAAGATCCTTCAAAAATAAGGGATATATGTGGGATCAGGCACAACACAGCAGCAGGTCAGCCTGGGCTCTTAGCAATCTCTTTACCAGTCCAACCCACAATACCAGAGCATCTGCCACACTCAGACCAGTCTCACATGACTTCAGACCCACCAGTTGCAGAGGAAAGCAGAGAAAGCAGGAAGGGCGGATTCATCCTTGGGTTTCTCTCTCCTTCCTACAAGCCAACCAAGCTGAGGAGCAGTGTCCTGAGCATGCTAGGATTGCCATGCAGAAAAACTACCCATGACTCCCAACAACACAGTCTGGTCCAGTCTGACTGGATTGGACAGGGCAGCTCCTGCCCTCACACTGGCCCAAACAAGAGCCTACAGAGAACAGAATGGTGCACAACCCAGGCTCTGCTTGATATAGCTCCACATGTGCTCTTCTGTTCGGGTGCTGGCTGGTGTTGAAGACTCCTTCCCACATTGCCCAGGGCAATGGAAAGTACTATCCCACCTGATGATGGCATCTGCCATCCCAGGTGCCATCCTGTCAAGTGGCAGCTTTGCAGAGCAAGGGCACAATCTCCCCACAAAAACATGTGCAACACAGAGGGGTCTTAGGATGGCTGCACATCTGCCTTCCCTCTCACACTCTGTCACCCACTAGTTATTGGAACCATGTACTTACCAAATCCCCACACAGGTAGAAAAACACTATTAATGATACAAATGAGATCCAGGAGGTGAAATGTGCCTAGCAGCACACTGGAGGTATGCAAAAGACCAGAAGCTTACTTGCATTTCCACTACACTCACACAGGATCTCAGCAGTGGGATTACTACAATCTGTCCTACCTTGTGCATCTGGGAGATGCTTAAACCACCCACTTATTAGAGCAGAAATCATATTTGGCTTTAGGGGGAAAAAAAACCAGACTGCTGTACTGCACCTTTTGCCTCAGGTTCTCTATCCGCATCAGTCCTCTCCTTCGCCACACTGGTTGATACTACACCCTTTGATTTACGACGCGGGGTAGCCAATTTGCCTCACACTGCACACTCATGGCAGAACTGTGGGCTCGTGGGCTGCTCTCGCTCCTCCCCAACCAGCCCTCAGCAGTAGCTGGACATGCTCTTTTCCATCACTACTTCTATTCAGGAAACAAGTCTCGTTCCAGTTGAACACAGAAGCATGAACATGAGCACCAAACGTGACTTCCTCGGCTAAGCCCCAATCAGGGTAAACAAATGATTCCAACAGCAGTGGATGGAGCAGGATTAGGGACTCCCTAGACTCCCCGTGCTGGTGCCATGGGGGAATGATGCCTCTCCCCGCTGCACCAAACCTACAGACCAAGTTCAAGGCCTCTGTGCCCCCCTGTGTCTTACATCCCCCAAAGCCAGCTCTACTCTCTTGGGCCTCCCACCAGCCTCTCAGGGAGCATGGAATGAGCAGTCCTGAATGGGAAGGTGCTACTGACTGTTACCTAAGTCTTCCAACCCCGTCCTCTCCAGAAATAAAAAAAAACACTCAAGACAATCACTCTTTTGCTTTATAAAGAGATGTGAGGAATTAAAGAAATATACGTATAAGCATGAAGAGGGGGGGATATGTGTAAAGCACCCCTTCTCACCCTGACTGTCCTTCCAGTGTGAAATCTACAGATTTCTAGAGTGAAATCCCCAGAACAAGCCCAGGAACAACCCGAGAAGTCAGGAACCCAACCATTACAATATAGCTCCATTGGAGGGGGCAGAGGGGGAAATGGCCATGGCCTCACGTTTTAGAATAACAGTAAAAAACCCTCAAAACCAACTGCAATGGTTTCATCTCTCACTCAGGTGATCAATACTTTAGACACAGGTGAAAAACATACAGCCCTGAAGCAAGGCTGGGAGGGAGGAAGAGTATGACAATCAGCCCACATGTAGGTCAGCTCTCATGCGTGTGCATGTGTGTGTGTAGAGCTCCCGTCCCCCTGCCATGGGGGGCTGCGGGCCCGCCGGCGGCCCCGTGCCCTATTTAGGGCAGCGCCTGGCGCAGCAGCTATATTTGACACCCGGGGTAAACAAGCCGGCCCCGCCGGACGGAGCGCGACAGCTGCCCGGGACGGCGCCCCCGGCGCCCC